>CM076575.1:1929527506-1929729843 GCA_034641835.2 Pinus albicaulis
CATTAATTTTTTTATTTATTAAAAATTAATTTTAAATATAATGTTTTTTTCTTTTCTTATTTTTCCATATTTGATATATTTAAATGGGTTAGAGTTATTATTATTTTTGGATATTTGATATATTTAAATGGGATAGAGTTATTATTATTTTATTTCTACTCTCTATTGGTGAAGATAAAGAAGGATAAATTCATCTATTTATAATAAAAAACAATAAAACTATGGAGTTTAGATATAATTTAAGTGGGCCGAATGGTTAAGAATATGTGTTTCCTCTTAAGAGGTTATATGTTCAAAACCAGAGGGGGTAGAGACTTAGCAGTCAAATCATTGCGCGGAGGTGGGTCCCTTGTTCCACAAACAAGGGGGGTCTCATACACCAATTGGGTGTCTCGCTTGGCCGTCACCTTAAAATTGGATAATAATAATAATAATAATAATAATAAACCACAATGAACCATGAACTTTGATGAGTAACATAATGCATTAAGCAAAGTTGATATTGTAGAAGAAGTTGTATTTAAGGACTAATATCATTCACATAAATCAATGTGATTTTACTATTGTTTATTTCACAATGAGCTTTATGAAAGTGTATACAATTAATAAGTTAGAGTAACCCAATGGGTTAGGTTTAATGAATGAGTGTTATGAGTTACAAGCAAGAGGTCACGAGATCAAGTTATTAGGCCAACAACCTTTATGGATATCGTGGGCCTCACTTGATATACCCATTGGGTTACGTCACTAAAATCGTAAATGATCGGTTTACCCTGGTTACCATCCTTGGAATAAAGGGAATTGCCTAATGAATTTCCCCTGGATGTGCACCCATCATAAAGGGAAGTGAGGGCAATAAGTAAGAGTAGAGCATTAAGCATTATTTCCAGGTTCTTTGTAGGCATAGGTGATTTTCCCTGTATCATTCATTTTCTATCAATATATTTTATATCTCTTTAACAAGTGTTACTCTCTCTCTCTCTCTCTCTCTCTCTCTCTCTCTCTATCTCTCTCTCTCATAAATGAATTACTAATAATAAAATGAGAATTAATCCCTTTCAAACAGTGAATAAAATCCTTGTCGACCCTTTTAATGAATAGAAAAATCCTAAGTCAACTCATCATTAATAGCCCCTTTTTCACGAACCATGTTTTTCAATCACTTTATTTGATCTTGAAATTTCAAATTTCACCCTAAGAAACAATCAATGAGGGCCTTAGCAATTTAGTGTTTATCAACCCTTTTAACATGCACTCAATCTTATAAAGATCCTCATTAACCTTTATTCAATAAATTTTTAAATAAGAATATTTATCCACACATTTTTTTTGGTTAAATAACTTATAAATTATGAGGAAATGTAACTTTGGGGATTTGCAAAAAAATACACGAAAAACATCTTTAAAAAAACTTTAATTTAAGAGGGGTGGCAGGGTGGGGAGGGGTACTCTATGGCCCCAAGGAGGGAAAAGTGTTTTGAGTACTAATGGGGTCTTGGTCATGTGACAATATAGCAGAGATATATGGTCTCTACGAATGACTTTTGTAAGGCAAAGAACTTTAGGTGGACATAACTCATTTATGGGAGATTCTCTCCTAATCCTACATCGTCTGCTCAAAGGCTCCCTCCCAAAGGAGAAAATTATGGAAAACATCATGAAAAGAATCAGGAAAATTGTGGAAGATATCCCATCCAAAGCATATTTACATGTCCTAAGAGACTTCAACAGAGAAGCAAACATGTATGCTAACTAGGGGTGTAAATTGAAGATAGGTGAACTAAATGCTAATGGCCAAATCACGCCTTCTATAATTCCCTCACGGTGGATGAAATCTATTAAAAAACTCCCTAGTAGTGTTATGTGTTGTAAATTTTGTGTTTTATTGGGGCATTTTTGTAAGGTATCCACCTACAAAACCCCTCTTTTTGTGACTTAGATATATTCTCCTCAGGAAAATCATGTATTCCTATTGGAAAGGAGAAAACAATTATAAAATTTTGATGAATTAACTCTATAATACCTTATATAATTGTTGTGAACTATACTCATAATTATATAATACAAATACTCTTTCTGGTAAAAAAAAAAGAAATTATCTTATGGGGGTGGGAATCAAAGATGACCAAGTGCTTGGGGGACATGCCCATTGCCTAACCACCTCACAAGGCATTTAAGAAGGGGGAGGCATGGTCACCCCCAACATACAGAAGCATGTGAACCTTCGTTTGTGGAGTTATGGATATGGTAAGTTCCCTCTCTAGATTCATATTTGTTTCTAAAGTCGCATCATTGAGGTTTTTTTGGTGTTATTTTGCCCCTCCCCTGCCACAGGTGGGATATCTTAGTCCTTACTGCGTAAGGGAGCCTGTGCATAAAAATATTGTTGAGTTTTTTTAGACTTTCCTTATGATCCTTTCTGATCCAGAGGATCAAGAAAATGCTCAAACTTCAAAGTTCTCATATTGGCTTGAAACTAGTGCCAATGCATAGATCTCGTGGTCCTGAATCTCGTGCAACTCGTTTCACTCAAATCCGACATTGGATGCTCCCGATATCGAGTTTTATCTGTTTTGGGAAACAAACAAAAAAACAATTGATCAGTTGAACATGGGTGCATAGTCAGCAGTTTGTACTGCTGACTCGACCATGACTAGGAAGGTAACTTGTACTCCATTGGCTAGTAGTTGGTCAACACTTTTATATTTTTAGTGGCAGATTTTTAGTGGTCCGAATTTGGCTGAATACTATTTTTTTATATGTGGTTGACGTGGTCCAATGAGAGAGTGCCACGTGGACCAACCAGGGGCTGCCACGTGGCCTCCTCATGGGCGATCAAAATTATGTTAAGGGCTAGAGCGAGTCTCTCGGGGTTCGAGCGTGGGACCTCCACTAAGCAACAAAGACCTCTGACCATCTCGGCTACAGTAGTTCTTAACTACTATAGTCCCTCAGCGCTATTTAAACTTTAATTGGTTTGGCATTGGGGGAGGGGGTCGGGGTTAACCCCTGACCCCGATCCACGGACCAAGGTCAAGGGCTAACCCTGTCCTAAACATTGTATTAAATATAACCAAATTTCAGAGGCAACATATATATCATAGGCAGAGCAAACATTAAATTCAAACCACCGAACCATATGACATAGCCATATCCAAAATTTTGTGCAACGGGGTTTGTTAACAGGTTTTGGAACCAGTTACAGGACCGTCGGGCGTTCACATGCGCCGACGATTAACGATTGATGTCAGGCTAAACCTTAAGGCGAGGAGCAAAACCTTCCATGGGTAGGGTTCCCGCAACCCCTAACTGCAGATCTTCAAACCACCATTAAACCACAGTCAATCTTAAGTTTGGTCTAGCGGGAAAACGTACTGAATTCCAAAATCAACAGCGATTAAGGAGGAAAAGTGACGCAAATTTAGCCAGACAATGGGCTAATCTACGTGATTAAGGAGGAAATAATTCACACCTGGGATGACGAGAATCTCGCCGGCGCGAGGTGAAATTTTTGCCCCACGAGGCTGCGAAAGGCGGAATTTGTAGAACCAATTGCAGGCAAGTGCGAATTGTAGGACATATAGTGAAAAAACTTCAATGGAGCATAACTCATTCATTTTTGACCTTTTTTGGAGCAGAAAGAGCCCTGTTAGAGGTTTTTTTACTGTTTTGGAGCCATTGGAGACATTATTTAAGCCATCTTAGCACTATAACTTGATGTAAACACACTTTTTAATCATAATGAAAGAGGGTCGACCATTGGAAGTTGGACCAGGAGATGTAGCCGAGGAGGGGTGGACTCCTTCATCACTTGTTGTTTTGTGTTTATTGTTATGGTATTGATGTCCTCTTATTTTCTGCAAAAACTGAGTTTTAAAGCATGTTTATGTGTTAATGAATTTAACATAACAGATTAAAAACCTTGATCTTTTCACTTGCAAATTTTACCATGAGACCTCAAGATTTCATATACAGATCAGTTTGGTATCAGAGATTTGGTTCTTTGTTGCTTTTAGGGTTTAATTTGTTTGCAATGTTTCTAATGCTTACAAGGTTGAAGCTCAAGAGAGGAGAAGGAAAGCTTGTGGTTGCAAGTCCTCAAGTTAGGTCAAGGACAAGGAGAGCATAATTTCCACAATTTCCACTACAAATTTCACCCAAATTGTGCCAAAAGCTTCAGTAGTCATGGCACATGAAGGACAGCATGAAAATATGTCAAAATATGAAAATGATTTAAAAAAATAATTCTTTGATATGACACAAATGGTGAAATTTCTATATGAGGAGAGAAACACAGGGTTTCAAGGTGAGAGCTCCAGTCCTCAAAAGGGAGATAAGTATTCAAAGGAGATAGAGGAGATGGGGACAAGACTCCAAAAGGTAATGGAGAGAATGGTGACAACCCACCTTTTATACCACCTTTCTCTTCACCTCCATCCTCACCACCATCTTCACCATCATCATCATCCACATCAACCCCTTCACAAACACTTCCACATCCTCCAAAGGAACATGATAAAACTCCAATGTTGAAACTTGACATAAAATTTGAATTGCCTATGTATAATGAAGAGGTAAATGTTGAGAGATTAGATAATTGGGTTCGTCAACTTGAAGTGTATTGCAGGAAACAAAGGATCAAGGATGATGAGACCAAGATTCAGCTTGCTTCATTAAAGTTGGAAAGTGCAACACTTATTTGGTGGGAAGCCAAAACTCAAGAGGACATGAAGAAACATAGCAAGGTCTTAACCTCTTGCAATGATTTTGTTGTTGCATTGAGAAGACAGTTCTATCCATTAGCATACATGCAAAAATCTTTCGTGGATTGGCAAAACTTTAGGCAATTAAAGGTTTAAAGTGTGCAAAGCTATACTCAAGAGTTTAGAAGAAGGGCATTGATATTGGGTGTAGATTTGTCATCTCAAGCTACTTTGCTGAAACACATTGGAGGTTTGCATAACTATTTGAAACATGCCGTTCTCATGTTTAACCCTAAAATTTTAGATGAGGTTTGTGTACCGGAAACACATCTAGAAGCAAGAGGGAAAAATATTCCACAAGAGGGCAACAAAAAGCCATTTAAAGGTAGAGACAAAGGAAAGGGTAAGTTCAAAGGAAAAGGGAAGAAGAATGCTTCCATCAAGAAAGAGGGAGAAAAACTAACATGCAAGTATTGTTCAAAGGATGGTCGCGATGAAGAACATTGTTGGAAACTTCATCCTGAGATGAGACCCAAAAATTTTAACAACAAAGGAAAGCAAAAGATACTTGCAACTACATAACATGATTTATGATTTGATTCAGGAGATGAAACAAATATCACAACTATGGGAGTGAAAGGAAAGGAATCCATTGCTAACACTAGTTCTTCAAATAGTCATGATGAAACTCAAAATGAAAAAGAGAGAATATAACTTTTCCATATTAGAATCATCTCAAAACATAACAAGATTGGCACTCTATTTTATAACGTCTCTCAAGCAAATCTCATTTCTGAAAAAACATTGTCAAAAAGTTGAATTTGTAAACCATTCCACATCATAAAACCATATCCTTTAGGTTGGGTGTGTGAAAATGCAAAGTTGCAAGTAACTAGAAAATGTAAACTAAACTTTTCCATTACTGCATACTTCATTGATGAGGTAGAGCTTGATGTAGTACCATTAGACATATGTGGCATTGTTTTGGGAAGCCCATATCTTTATGACAAGAAAGCTATCTTTTATCACCATGAACAAAAATATCACTTGTTCAAAGATGGTGTTGATTACATTGTTAAAGCACATCGCAAGAAACTAAACCTTTCACTTGTGAATGTCGGACAAATGAAGAGACTTGTCAACTCTAGCAAGATTTTTGTGCTTCTTATGATCAAACCCAAGATTGATGTTGACAGTGAAGCTTTTCAAGATTGTGATTCAAAGTTGAAATTTGATTTGGTTGAGGTTTTTAACTAATACGACGATATGTTTCAAGAGCCTAAGGGATTTCCTCCCAAAAGAGGAATCCAACACTAAATCCAATTGCAACAAGATTGCCCTCTTCCTAACATTGGCATGTATAGGATGTCAGTGATGGAAAATGCAGAAATTAAAAACCAAATCCAAGAGTTCCTTGACAAGGGGATCATTCAACCAAATACTTCGCCACGTGGTTCACCTATTGTTTTGGTGCCAAAGAAAGATGGAACATGGCGCATGTGTGTGGACTTACGTGCATTGAACAAGATTACGGTAAAGAACCGTTACCCACTTCCTACAATTGATGATTTACTTGATCAATTGAAAGATGTTGTGTATTTCACTAATTTGGACTTGAGAAGTGGCTATCATCAAATCAAAATCATTGAAGGAGACATATGGAACACAACATTCAAAACAAAGCAAGGTTTGTTTGAATGGTTGGTTATGCCCTTTGGGCTCTGTAATGCTTCTGCTACTTTCATGTGTGTGATGAATGATGTATTGAGGCCTTTTCTAAATGACTTTGTGATAGTATATTTAGATGACATTCATTTTCAGCAAGTCCCGTGAAGAACATGTCATGCATGTGAAGAAATTATTAGATGTCTTGAAGAAATAATAATTGTTTTAAAGATGTCGAAATGTGAATTTGGAAAAACTTCTTTACTATACTTGGGTCATATTGTTGGAGGAGGTGAGTTGAAAATAGATCCCTCTAAGGCTGATGCCATTTTGAATTGGTCAAGGCCCAAAACAGTGATAGAGGTTGGAAGTTTTTTGGGAGCAGCCCAATATTGGAGAAATTTTATTTCTAACTTTCCTTCTATCGCAGCTCCATTGCGTGCATTGACAAGTGTGAAGCATTTTTTTCAGTGGGGAGGTAAACAACGAAAAGCATTTGATGCATTGAAGGAAAATATCAGTTTAGCTCATGTACTTGCACTTCCTAACTTGAGACAGTCATTTGAGATACAGACTGATGCAAGTGACTATGCCTGGGTACATTTTGGGTTGCCCACATCCATTGTTAGTGATCAAGATTCTCGCTTTGTCGGGAAATTTTGGTCAAGCTTGTGGGGACTCGTGGACGCGAAATTGAAAAAGAGTACAACATTTCATCCACAAACAGATGGCCAAACAGAGGTGGTGAGCATAACGGTGATACATCTTCTTCGTGGGTATTGCAGCAAGCATCCTAAGTTGCGGTATGAACATTTGCACTATATTTAGCATGCTTACAACCGGGCCAAGCATTCATCGATTCAAACATCGCCATTTGAGGCATGCTTTCGATACTTGCCCAAATCTCCTTTAGATTTTATCTTTAGGAAATATGTTGCTATTGATGGTCATAGTGACATAGACAAAGCTAAAAGATTCACTGAACAAGTTCAATTGGTACACCAAACAATTCAAGAACAATTGGAGAAGAGTTAAGTCAAGTACAAGACAAGACATGATAAGCATCTTGTAGATCACAGTTTCCAAGTCGGTGATGAAGTTTGGCTTCACATTAGCAAAGAAAGACTCCAAAGAGAAGGTAAAAAGCTAAAATCAATTCGATATGGTCCATTCAGAATTTTGGAAAAGATGTGTAACAATGCCTTCACATTGGATTTTCCTTAATACATGTAAATTTATGTAGTTGTTAATGTTGGAAATTTAAGATTGTATGAGCCTCCTTTGATTGAAGATCAAGGAGAGGATGTTCAGATTCCTTCAATTGAAGATTTATCTCCTGAATATCTTGAATAATTGTAGAAATACACTATCTTTGACAGAAAAACAAGGACTTCAAAACGAGGGAATGTGGAGTACCTTCGTGTGGGGCTCAAGGGAACAAATTCAAGCAAAGACAAATGGATTGAGATTGGAAGGGTGAGGGAAATGTACCCTCATATGTTTGTAAACTGAAAGTGATATTTTGGGGTCCAAAAGCTTCCAATGGGGAGGAATTATCCATAAGATTAAGAAAATGTTTAAATTTAAAAGTTCTCAGATCAGCTCTAAACCAGTGCCAATGCATAGATCTCGTCATCCTGAATCCGTCGCAACTCGTTTCACTCAAATCCGACTTCGGATGCTCCTGATATCGTGTTCTGTCCGTTTTGGGAATTAACACTCTTTTTTTTTTTGTTGTATAGGGGTGCATAGTCAGCACTCTGTACTGTTGATTGGACCATGACTGGGCAGGTGACTTGTACTCCATTGGCCAGTAGCTAGTCGACACTTGGAAGATTTTTAGTGGTTCGAATTTGGTTGAATTCTATTGGTTTATATGTGGTTGAGGTGGTCCAATGAGAGAGTGCCACGTGGGCCAACCAGGGGTTGTCACATGGCCTCCTCATGGTCGACCAAAATTATGTTAAGGGCCAGAGCGGGCCTCCCAGGGTCCGAGCATAGGACCTCCACCAAGCAACAAAGACCTCCGACCATCTCGGTTGTAGTTATTCTTAACTACTATAATCCTCCGACGTTATTTAAAATTTAATTAATTTGGCATTGGAGGAGGGGACCGGGGTTAACCCCCGACCCGGGTCCATGGACAAGGGTCAAGGGCTAACCCCATCCCAAAAATTTTATTAAATATAAACAAAGTTCAGAGGTGACATATATATCACAAGCGGAGCAAACCATAAAGTCAAACCACAGAACCATATGACATAGCCATATCCAAAGTTTTGTGCAGCACAGTTTGTTAACAGGTTTCAGAACCGGTTGTAGGACCGTCCAACGTTCACATGTGCAGACGGTTAACAATTGATGCCAGGCTAAACCTTAAGGAAGGGAGCAGAACATGCCATGGGCTGGGTTCCCACAACCCCTAACCACAGATCTTCAAACCACCATTAAACTACAGTCAATTTGAATTTTTGCCCGACAGAAAAACGTACTGGATTCGAGAGTCAAAAACAATTAAGGAGGACAAGTGGCACAAATTTAGTCAGACAATGGGCTAACCAACGCGATTAAGGAGGCTACAATTCTCATCGGCACAAGGTGAAATTTTCGCCCCATGTGGCCATGAAAGGCGGAATTTGTAGAACTAATTGTAGGCAAGTGTGAATTGTAGGGAAAATAGTGAAAAAACTTCATTGGAGCACAACTCATTCCGTTTTTTACCTTTTTTGGAGCAGAAAGAGCTCAGTTAGGGGTTTTTTACTATTCTGGAGCCATTGGAGACATTGTTTAAGCCATTTGAGCACTGTAACTTGATGTAAACACACTTTTTGAGCATAATGAAAGAGGCCCAACCATTGGAAGCTAGACCATGAGATGTAGCCCAGGAGAGGTGAAATATTTCATCACTTGTTGTTTTGTGTTTACTATTATGGTATTGATGTTTTCTTATTTTCTGTAAAAATTGAGTTTTAAAGCATGTTTATGTGTTAATTAATTTAACATAAGAGGTTAAAAACCCTAATCTTTTCACTTGCAAATTTTACCATAAGACCTCAAGCTTTCATATACAAATCACTTTCGGCATGGCATTTGTTTGTCCTTAACCTCAGAGGTGTGGTATTCTAGTTCTGTGTTTGGACTGTGATGGTTTATAGTGTCTAGAAGGCTAGGGGATTAAGGATCAAGCAGGATAACTTCTCAGCAAAAGTAGGTGCTTATGTTGATAGTGTAGCACTTTGGCTGCAGTGTCACCCTCTGGACCTAGACTGGAAATATATAGTGGTCGACTCTCCACCTTCATGTCGGCAGATTTCGCAACCTCTAACAGCATAGGACGTGAGTTTTGGGGTAAACTCTGAGACTCTTGGTTTGAATTATATTATTTTTTATGTCACTTTAATTGGTAGTAGTGTCAGTTGGTTGGTAGCTCTTTGTGGTGCCTAGATACATGTGTTGTGGAGCCAAAGCCAACATCTAAAACTATAGTGGGCTTGATGGCCTCTTGTTGTTTCTCTATCTCTTGACTTCTCTTCTTTATTCCAGCCTTCTATGCTCAAGCTTCCCTCCTATTAGTGTCAGTCTATAAAGCCTGTCATCAGTGATCAAATGGACTCTTATCATGTCTTGTTAGGGTCCCATAGTCAAATTATTGTCATTTCATTAGGTCTTCAAGCAAAAATTTGGTAATTGTGTATTAGTTCTAGGACTATTTTCCATTCCTTCCAAAGTTTTCACATGTTGGTCCATGTCATCACTCAGCTGAGTGTATCATCATTCAGAGATTGTCATCATCATTTCACTCATCTCAATCATGATTTCATTCAGTTTAGTGTCTCCATTGGCTCATTAGGGTTTCAAGGTCACCAAAATTGTCATTTCATTCATAAAATCTAGCAACTGGAGGAGTGGTGATAGGCAAGTTTGTTCAATAAATTTTGATTTCAAAAATGTAATTTTATATTTCTATATGTAATAAGTACTTCATGTTCCTAAAGCTGCAGTTCAAATTTTGAAAAATATTCAATGTTTCAAGAAGCCATAACAGTTAAAGGTTACAAAATTCTAAAGTTACAAAGTAAAAAAAATGAAATTCATGCTACAATAATGAAAAGTGGGGCCCATCCTCACTCAAAGGGAGTCATTTCAAGTTTATAAAAGAGCCAAAAAGACATAAGGAAGATTCATTTGCACTCTTATGTTCTCCTAGCATCGAGCTATCTTTTCACAGTGGCATGAAATTTTTGTTTTTTACCTCACATTAGCAAAAACCTCAATTCGTTGTGCTTACGGAGACTGCATTGCGCTTCTGGAGGAGCACGATGTGCATAGAAAGGCTACACTGCACACAGGTGGCCTTTGTTGTGCACAGGGAAGAGTGGTCCATAACTCATATTTTGGCAATCAAATTGATTTTCCAAAGCTCAACATCAGTTGTTTCATTCTCCAAACCTTTTCAAAGGTAAGTTGATGCCTTTCATACCTTCATTAACATTGTTTCTCAAGACAAATTAATGAAACAAATATCCTCTCAGGGTTTGTTTAAAAATTGTGGTTTTGCTTCCCAAGTGTTAAATTTTTGCACTAAACCCTATATTTATGCACTAAACCCTGTATCAAGTTTACTTTGAGAGAGGCCTCTCTGATTTGGTAGGGCTAGATAACAAGTCAAAAGTTGGTGTATGGTTACCTCTTTGGTTTCCTTTCTCACCCTTGGGAAACTAAGGAGTCCTAACATTTTGGCACCGTTGACGGGGAGCGAAAGGTCACATTTTCCCCGAGTGTGAATGACAAGGATCATATCTGATTGCTGATGGTGGATAGTGATCAGACACATGAAGGTTGAAATCATTCGCCTAGCGACTCCAACCTGATTAAAAGACTCCACTGGAAGTAGGATCCTGAAATCAGGGTTTTATTGGTGATTCCATTGGCAGAAAAATCAGTAGCCTAAAGGATTACTTAGTTCATCTATTGTTCTCAAGATGTATTCAATTGCTAGAAGGTATACTCATATGAATCGTGCTCACATTCTTGGTTTCCCAAATCAAATGCCTTGCATAGATTGGAAAACTAATCTGCCCAAATTCATAGATGGAAACGAGGATGAGGCTATTCTACATCTAATAAAATTTCATTAGCATACACATAAGCTTGGGATTAGGTTTCATGAGGATTATTTGATGAAAATGTTTATGGCTACCCTGGAAGGGAAAGCAAGATCATGGTATGAAGGGTTGAAGCCAGGTACCTTATCCTCTCTTAAAGAATTCCACACAACATTATTTGAGTTTTATGGTGAAATCTCATCATTAATTCTTGTTGTTCGAAGATTGTTGTGAATCTTGTGAAGATTTCATTCGATACCTTGAAGAGGCTTTTGGTGATGAAGAGTGTTTGAATTACGAGATCATATATGAAGAGTGTTTGAGGCTTTATGAATTTTCTTCCTAAGAAAAAATAACATAGATTAACTGCCTTGATACAATGGATCATTCACAGCACACATCAACTCCTTCTTTGCTTGAAGATGAAACATATCTGCATCCTAACAGTCAGGAAGAAATTGGTACAAGTTAGAACTCTGAAATTGCATGTACGGAAAACTTAAGCAGTGAACCATCTTATGGCGATGATCATCTACTTTTGCAAGGAAATAATGAACAAGAAGTTGTTTTCCTTGATTCTTGTGACAATCAAATTTATATTCTTCCTATTGAAGCACATGAGGAACCAAAAACACTCAAAGCACATGAGGTGTTAGGAACACAATGAAAGTGTAATTTCTCAAAATGAGTGAGAAAAAGGGTGGCTAAAGGTCAAAACACAGACCTAGGGTAAAAGCGCAACATATTTCTAGGGTTTTGGGGGAAATAAGGAAATGAAAGGATTTTGATGAGGGGATTGATGGGAAATGATTAGTGAAGGATGATGAAGGAGGTATAAGCTTAAAACCAAGGCCTTTGACTCCTTAATGAAGTTATGAACCATGGAAAAGGGAAAGCGCGACAAACCCTAGCAGCAGAATTTTGACTTAATCTCTGAGTAAAGAAGGTGCAAGTATGATTGACAGGGTTGAATGACCATGATTAATCAAAAGAATCATGAAATATTGTGATGACCTACCATGATGAAATGATATTCATTTTTGGAGTGGGAGTAGCAATGAAACCTATACAGTGACTCATACTCTTTGCCTTATGACTTGGAAAATTTTGCTAGAATAGACCAAAATTTGACTTTTGACTCTGATTAACTTGGAATATTTACAACTCTTGATTATTATGGAACATAGGACTCTAACAAGCTCCTCCAAGTTCTAGTGCCAAAGATCTTGTTCCTGTCACATCTTTAGATTCATGATTTTTGTTATATATTCATTTAGTAATTATATATGAAAATTTGTAATATATAAACTCGTTTATTTCGAGCAGTTATATTTGTCTTAAACTTCATTGCCCATAAGTGATTAACATATATGGTTTTTCTTATGAAAGATTCAGACCACTTACAAAAGGCTCAGTTAAACTATAAACATCTAACAATTGTAATAAGGTTTTGATATTTTGAAAAGAAAAAAATAAATAAATAAATAAAAACAAACAAAAACAATTAAGATAATCTTACAATCCATTTACTATTAGATTAAAATATAAAAAACATAACCAAATATAATAATGTGATCTAAATTTGGTGGTACTTAATTGATGTTGAGCTCCAAAACCATGGTATATATGTTGGTGAAAAGTGCATCTTATTTTATTTAAAAAATAAAGAGTTTATGTTTTTTATATATGAGTTTTGTTTATGTTATTTATTAGAAAAATTAGAAAGTTTATGTTAAATATAGTTATGAATAATCAATTCATTATGTATATGCATAGAAATCTTCAATGTTTAATGGTTGCTTCCAATATTCATGAACTTGGTTTCACTAGAATTTTTGGGATCTCTGTCCATATTATCTAATTCAAGCCTTTCCTATACGAGATTTGAGAGACATACACCCAAACCTTTGTCCAGGCTCAATAATGTAAGTGCTTTGGCACTAGATAAAAACAAACTCAACGAATTTAATCCATTTGGAAGAACTGAAGTATTTGTTTAAGATGGGTTTGAATGCTAATTTTATGAAGAGGTTCCTTTATTTGTTGATTTTGCGAAAATGCCTAGGAACAAATTGGACCTGAGAGGAAACCAAGATTTTTGCACCAACAAAAGATTGTCACGGGCTTTTAATGTTGTTGATCCTTGTCCTTATTCTAGTAAAGAGTGTGGCAAAGTTTCCTCTACTTGCATGACTGGCAGTTTCAATGCACCCAAAGAGTAAGCAAGATCTGGTTTGTCTAGAATAATGTTGTTGATCCTCATCCTTGTTTTAGTAAAGAGTGTGGCAAATTTTACTTTGTTCGCATGATTGGTAGTTTCAATGCGCTTAGAGAGTAAGTAGGATCTGGTTTGTCTGGAACAATGTCAATCTAGATATTAAGAAGCCATGTATGGATATTTTTGTCTACATATATTTATGTTATGTCTATAAGACATCCTAGTTAAACGAGTTTACATTATCTAAATTTTTTGAGCTTGTGCTACTGGTCTGGCCTCTTTGAGGGCAGATCAATAGCTGTCAATATTGTGCCTTGTAAATTTCTAATGAAGTAATGAAAGTGCCAAACTTAAAAAAAAAATGCTTGTGGGGGCAGTTCAATTATTAATTTCCGTGTTATGAAGAATTATGTGAATTGTGAGATTCAAGGTTCAAATCTCTTCATGGATATTTACACCACACAAAATAAAAAGAAGAAAAAGAGAAAACATTTAACATTGAATATTTTTCATTTTATTTTTTTAAAATTGTACTCAATATGTAAATTAACACAAAGAACCCTCCCACTTTAAATGATAAAGACATGCCATTTCTTTAGATATA
The DNA here is from genome assembly GCA_034641835.2 of Pinus albicaulis. Lineage (NCBI taxonomy): Eukaryota > Viridiplantae > Streptophyta > Pinopsida > Pinales > Pinaceae > Pinus > Pinus albicaulis. Next base: position 1,929,541,802 of record CM076575.1, read on the forward strand.
ATTTATCAATATATAATTAATATAATATCAAAATTTAAAGTGAGAATGTATGTAAAGAGTGTATCAAGATGCACATGTAAATTATTTAATAAAGGTGTAGTTTAATGAGACAAATTTTTATTTTTATTTTTATTCTTATATTTTATATTTTATTTTTTTAACTAGAATATGACAACATGATTTTTGGTGAGATCATAATCTTCTATCATTTAAATTGCATTTTTAAACACGTAAGTGGATTCAATGTCTTGGAAAGTCTTTGGAACACCCAAATAGTACAAACTAAACAACTTAAAAGCATGATTTTCCCAATTTCTAACAATTTTTTAAACAAAATTAATCCAAAAATATATTAAAAAAAAATCACCTCATTAAACTATTGCTTTAATAGAAGTCTCAACATAGGATATAATGGATTGGCATTTAATCCAAAAATCTATCCCAAAAGAAAACAAAAAACAAACAAAAAAACCACCTCATCAAACTCTTGCTTTAATAGAAGTCTCAACATAAGATGTAATGGATTAGCATTTAATCCAAAAATCTATCCAAAAAAAAAACACAAAAAAAATCACCTCATCAAACTATTGCTTTAATAGAAGTCTCAACATAGGATGTAATAGATTGGCATTGAGAAGAGATGTGACATCTAAAGTATTTTATTTTATTTTTTGGTATAAAACGTTCTCTTCTTTTGTCAACTTTTAAATTGATCTAACTTTTTGATGTTGATTTCAAATTTAAATTTTTAAAATTTGAAACTTAAATATAATGTTATATTCAGTAATTCTTAACTTTTTAATATGTATACTAATTTATTTATTTATTTATAATAATAATAATTATTATTATTATTATTTTTTTAATGTATTATAATTTGAGAGTATATATATGAAAGTGGAAAAACATATTATAATTTAATTGTTAATTGACAATGAAGGTAGTCACCATTAGTTTCTATTCACAAATGTTGGTTAGCTCATTCACAATATAAAAACAAAAAACAAAAAACAAAAACCATGTCACCTAAAACCTAAATGACATGTTTGTTGTCCATAACGGGATGTACTTTCACTCTTACTAGATGTATGTAGGTCTTATGCCATTAACCTATTTCCTCATGTCCGAGGAAGACAAACTCTTAAGTAGTTTCAAGTCTTAATTCAAAACCCTAAAGATGATTATAAAATAAATAATATTTATTTTTTGTAAGCTTAAATTCTACTATCATCATGAAGTCACAAAAGTCCAAATTTTTTACTTGCCAATCACTTGCCACTTGGGAAACTAGACCACTGTCAAAGCGACATAGCATATATCTACAAAAAACCATAGTTCACAATATGGATCTCAAAAGAAAGGGTAGCCATAGGATTTTCAAAGTGATACAGTATCAATTTGCCATGGTCAAATTATGAAGAGAAATGAACAAAGCGTTTCAAATTGGCCTTAAAAAGACTAGTGGAATTGAAAAAACAAGAAGGTTGGAAGCTAGACATCATGAAAAGAACTAACAAGAGGTGAAATCATCCATCTTAATTTGGTTGAGATCCCTAAATTTGCTTCAACTTGGACCAAATTCAAGTGCCACATTGACCTCAATCCCTTGAGGCGCTCATTCATGTGTTTTTATTAAAACACCACTTCATCCAAGACTAACAAGGTTTTGTTCTTAACATCATTACGGTCCAAAAGACCCGGCCCCAACAACAACTTCATCCTCCAATGAAGTTTGGTTGTAAGCAAATATTAGTTTTGTTGGCTATAGTTACAACCTATTTCCAACATTGATTTTCGCACATCCTCTATAATGTCAATAGTCTAACAGACATTGACGTTCAATAACAACATCAACGTCAAACTTCCTTATCTCCTCTTGAATCTCCAGTAGAATCTGTTCGCTAAATAACCATGTTGAAGTCTCCACCCTTATGCGAGCTTGGGAGACTCATTGCGAACTGCATTCCCATGTCCTCTCTGGGAGCACGCCCACTTGTGAACCATTATGGAAAACAAGAAGAAGCAAACATGAACCAACTTTAGCAAAAAGAGCAATATATAAAGGTTGAGAAACAGAGCAAAGGCATGCATGCAAAAAATATGCTACCATTAGGAGTGACCATAGTAAGTCAGGAAGAGGCATAATTGCTGTAGATAGAAAGGAAGGATAAATGCTAAAGTTCGTGCCGCGAACCATAAACAAGGTTGAAGGCAAGTTGAGGATGATTAAAATGAGTGCCATTAAACTGCCATGCATGGAAAGTAATGGTGAGAGGACGTAGCACTCCACCATCCAATAAAGGAGCCTAGATTCAGCCCATCACAAACCATAGCAATTGTGTTCTCCTTTGCATTACTGAGCACCACTATTATCACCATGTCTCTACATGAGTAAAAGGAATTGAGGCACATCGACCACACTCATTAAGTGTGATGATGCCACTCTTACTTGCTACAAAATGGGGTCAGTTGCTTCTGTTAGCACTCCATTGGATCTCTTAGGCTGAGAAGAGACCAGAAAAGGTAACTACAGACCATGCTCTCGCCAAGTAGCTAACCCTACTAGGCAAGAGAGGGCTCTCTCTAAGGGATCACAACCAAGAGGCTGGATCAATTAGGTTTTAGGCTAACTTGCTACAAAATGGGGTCAGTTGCTTCTGTTAGCACTCCATTGGATCTCTTAGGCTGAGAAGAGACCAGTAAAGGTAACTACAGACCAAGCTCTCGCCAAGTAGCTAGCCCTACTAGGCAAGAGAGGGCTCTCTCTAAGGGATCACAACCAAGAGGCTGGATCAATTAGGTTTTAGGCCAGGTATAGTAGCACAGGGGTTTTAATTGGCTGATTTGGGTGCTGGACGAGTGAATTAGGTCAAAGATGTAACTAGGTCAATGCAAATAAGATCAGAATTTTAGGCAACTAATGGGGCAAGGTAGGTAAGCACTCTAACACTTTAGGGTTTTATGGTGAGATGGATCAGACTGGTGAGGTGCTGAAAAGAGCATGACAATGCATGAATTCCTTTTAAACTGAAGAAGTGAAACAAATTATGGTGATTCTCCCAAAATAGAGCATAAAATATGTATTATGCCTATCAAACTTGAGAATCAAACATATCATAGAAATAGAATGAACATGGAAAGTACAAAACATTCATACATATGAAACAAAAGAAAAAACTATGCCAAAATACAGTACCACGTGAATCCCACCAAAATAGTTGCAACTCATCCAATATATTCTTGCCAAAATCTGAATACACTAGTGTCTCTAATCAATACAACAACATCCAACCTTCTCTAATGAGTAAAGAGGTGAAATATGTAGGCAAGAAACAACTTCTCCCAACCTCAGGGTCGAATCCTTGAGTTGAGGAGCTGATCCACAAAAGTTTGAACTACAAACCTAGAGTGTAGGGAGGTCAAACTGACTCATCCATAACTTTAGTGAAATCAATTCATAAATCCTCTCAAAGAGTTTTACCTAATGTATTTACCCCTAGGTAACTCAAAAGTAACTTAATTACATTTAAATCCATCATTTACATCAGTAAAATTCACATTCCCATGGTCAAACTCAGAAAACAAAGAAAAAAAAATCAGAAATATCAGTCACTGGTCAAGAGTGCAACACCAAATTCAAGCCAACTTTTGAGGGGGTTTATGATGTACAAATTGAGCTCAGGATAGCTCATTGGAAATCTTGTAATGTCTAGTTTCAAAAAATGTACTTAGTTTCCAAAAATTATGATTTTTATTCCTAAAAAAGTTCAATCTCCCAAGACTGGTCAGGAGCATAGCGCTAGAAAGCCAGGAGCGCATCACCTCCTTGAAGGTAACTTTTGGAGGCCTTCCCAAACTCCAAATTGAGCTCATGATAGGTCGTTGGAAATATACTTCTGTCAGATACACAATGTACCTATCAAGCGCTGAAAATGATCAAGTATAGCCCCTTAAAAAATGAATTCTCCCAAGATTGGTCAAAAAGTGTATAATGGGGGTGCAAAACGCAACATGCTCTTGTAGGACACTTTCGAAGGCTTTTATGAACTCCAAATTGAGCTCATGATATCTCATTGGAAATATATGGATGTCTAGTTATCATTCAACTCATCAAGAAAGTCATTTGGACATTCCTTCAGGGAGATAAGTTGATTTTCGCAAGACTACTCTAGAAGTGCAACAACTCTCCTGTAGCAACTATATTTTTAGCATTCCTCCCAAACCATAACACCTGTGTTAAAACTAAAGGAGGTTTTTCTTCCTTGGTATATTATTAACAAAAAAATCTTTCATTTTTGTGATTAATCTCCATTTGGTCATAAACATACTTTGAAGAAAAATTAGCCCTATGTGTAGCAAATGATTTGTCCCTTGAAATGACTTCTTGAAAAATGATGGAGACATGATGTCTATGCGCTGGAATGGCCTCATACTTGTTGATATGGCGTCCCTTATGCCTCCTTTTCTCAGATGCCTATGATTCCATAGCAAACCCTAGCTCAATGGGAGAGGAAATTAGGGTTTAGTGTAGGCAAAACAGGGGATTAGGGAAATTTATAAGAATGAAGGGAAATAAAGGGGACAAGGGGCTTCTAAATTCTTGGGAAAATTTTTGGAGGTAGGGAGGGATGTTAGGAAGTAGGGGAAATTGGAATTTCAAGGATTGAGTGAGGGGAATGTGTCCAAAATGGAAAAACACAGGCTTAGTCTAGAAAAGGTCAAATTGTAGCGATAGGCTAGGGTTTGTGGAAAAATGATGATTTTGAGGGATAGGAGTGATGGGAAGTGTTTGTTGTCACTCTCTTACTTGCTGGTATTTTATGTATGCAGATGGTAGTTTGATGGACCTTGAAAACCATAATATCTAATGGAAACCCTAATTGAATGAACATGGTGAAATGACTGAAAAGGTCATAAAAAATCATGAACGATGGACACTCAGCATAGTGATGAAATGAGCTAGTAAGTGATGTTTTTTTTGTTTTGAAAAGAGTGAAACTTGATTTAAATCTGTACCAAGTGACCAAATTTTTGCATGACCTAGTAAAATGACAAAAATTTCAAAATAAGACCCCTAACATGACATGAAAGAGTTAATTTGATCATTAGTGGAAGGATGCAAATACTGACACTAACAGCTTTCCACTACATATAGAAAATAACCTAAATAATATATATATATATATATATATATATATATATATATATATATATAATCAAACTATAATAATAAAATCATACAATTTTAAGTAACATGTAAACCTAATTAAATGTATAAAATCAAATACTAAACTTTATAAAAATCATAATTTAAAAATACAATAATATCTTATAAAATCTCCTAAATATAATTTTAAATATAACTACAAGTATTCCAAACTTTTTAAAAGTAAAAAATTTAACTCAACAACAAAAATACAATGACTCCCATGTGTACCTAAAAGAGAAAGTAATACCTATCCGGATAGGCATCTCCTTAATAATGCAACCCTCCCCTTGCTAATGCAACCCTCCAAACTGGATGGATAAACCATGACTATATGCATGGACCATAAACATGTTAGAAATGATGGAGAGATATTGTAGCAAAGAGACAAGCCACGTCACCCTTGAATGGAAAGCTTTTCAACTTTATAACGTGGTCCCACCAAATTTGATCTATGCAAGAATCGTGGAGGTCATTATTGAGATGAAGTGAGGTGATTTGTCGGTGTATTGCCATAGGGATTTTATATCTAAATCATAGATTCCTAGGTAGTATCTAACATATATGATCTTATTCCAATCTCAATGATGTGGGTGATGTAACGTATTAACAATTTTATTTTAATGATAAACTAATTAATTATTATTAATGTTATTGAATATTCTGTTATTTTTTATTATAATATTATTAGGTATTTTGTTATTGTTATATTGCTTGCGTGTAAGGTTTATGCACTTTTTATGGTATATTAAAAAATTGATATATTTAAGGATGAGATAATGGTTGTTAAGCCTTGGTGAATAAGTTGGTTTAAAGGCATTTGAAGGAAGATTTTCGTTAGTAATAATTTTTTGGATTGTCATAGGAGGTAAGGTTTATCACATTCCACTATGAATAAAATAAAAGTGAGCCAATGTAGAGGTTGAATCCACATCACTGGAAAGTACAAGTGAGTGAGTTAGTATAGAATATATGAAAACCCTAGGTGAAATGCATTTAGAGGTGAAGTGCTTTCAATAGTAGAAGTAGAATGGTATTACATTACACTCAAAGCACGGGACCATTGCTACTTTATTTATTATTATAAACTCATACTATGAGTATATGACCAATGGAGGTCATGTTCCCCTTAATGATTATAACACCATAAGGAATTGATTAGTAGGTATTCAATTTGATTTTATTTTGGGCATGAAATGGAATAGTGTAGGTTAACAATTTTATGTGAAAAACGATCTTTAAAATTTTCCATAATTTTATTTTTTCAATAACAAATATACATATTTTTTAAATTAAATGATAATTATTAATTTAAAAGATTTAAAACTATTCAAAATTATAGATAAAGTATGGTTGCAAAGATTTAAATTTCTATCCTAACATCAAATGTTAAAGTTTAAAATATTGACTATGTTGTCTTCGAGAGTGTTGTAATAAATGGAGATTTTTTTGCTAAAATATATTTTTTTTCTTTTGTTTTTCTATGGAATAAAGCACCTTACTTTCTAATTTGTAGGCAAATGCAAGATATTATTTAAGTCTCAAGACTATTCAACAACAAAGTTCAAAGTCATTACAACAATATACTCATTATGAATTCATCATATTATTTGTAAGAATTAAACTCAGGTGGAAAATATAATAATCATTACTCTTAGCCACGCAATATAAACCTAAATGATATTTTTTCTAAAATGTATGCTATGTAAAAAGAAAGAAATTTTTAGATACTTGTTCTAATATTGTAACTTTGTAAAAAACAACTTGATATTAGATATATAATATAATTTTTGTAATTGATTTCTTCCTTTCCATTACGTGAAACCTTATCATGTTAGGTGACATGTTTAACATTGCTTATTATTAGAATTAAATGTATATCTTATAGAGATAATATGTGTGTGTGTGTGTGGTGGGCTCGCTTGGTACCAACTACCTCACTCCAACCCTAGGACTGAGAGAAAGGTTGATTTCTTTCCTTAGAAAAAAAAGTATATGTTTAGGATGTTGACTTCTTTATTTAGTAAAATTGTCTTAATTTATGAAAAAAAAAAATGTATGTTTAAAAATGTTTAAGACAATTAGTCTTACATTTAGTAAATAATGACTCTTTTATTTAATAAGATGATGCCTTAATTTATTAATATTTTAATGAAAGTTTTCAATTTTAAAATCCAATATTAATGAAAAAAGTGAAAATGGATATGGCATACTTATGCTAAGAGCTAGAGTGTGGGGGTGATGAATTGTGTGCTATGAATATGAATATGGTTGACTAGTACAGGTATTGGGTGGTGAGCCCTGGTATTGCACCAAGAGTGATGCAACTCCCAGGGACTGCCCTAGTTTACTTTATCAACCCAGGGTTCGTACAAACTTGGAGGTGACAATGCTTTATACATAGCAGATGCATTCTACTCATGTCATCCTCTTCCGCTCTACGAAAGGGTGCTACTTCCACGGGTTCTAAGTGAAGTCTGTCACACTTCAATGAAACTAAAATAAATTGCAGAAAGGAAATGAAAAAAAAGAAACTAAACTAAATTGCTGAAAAAAAATGATAGGAAAGGAAGCTAATTTAACTTGCTGAAAAGAAATGGCAGAAAATAAAATAATGACACTCTATATGAAACTACTTGTATTCTCCATATCCATTAATGACCAGTAACTTAAATCACACTTAACTTGGCCAATCCGCTAAACACGCCCTACTTATCTTATGCTCTATCTACCATGCTCCTATCCATGCAGCTAAGTTATCCATCACTTAATTCTAATTGAAAAAGTGTTGATTGCAGTCGGGAGGGAAAGGGCTAAAGATGCTAATGGAAGGCTTAACACATGAAACAAGGCTCAAAGGAGTGAAAAAGGTGTTTGGAATTTATTAAAGCACATAATATCGCAAATGAAAAGTGTGATGGAAAAATTGCGATGGAGGGACGGAAGTGCGATATGCGATATGAGATATCGATTCGGGAGGCGGATGCGATAACAATGTCGCAATTGGCATCGAGAGTGGGAAGTATTAACGGGAACCACATGAAAATGCTATTCGTGATTGCGGTAAGTCTTATTAGGAAAAAGGGAAAAGGTTGCGAAATGCGATGGGTGACATGGCAAAGGAGGGCCGGTGGCAGAGTACGACATCGATATTGCAATCAGCGTTGGGAGAGGAATGTGTTACGAGAACCAAATGAAAGATGTGATTTGTGATGTGGCAGAGTACGGAGAATTATCGCATTCGGCGTTTGGAGCGGTAAGTGTTAACGGGAACCAAATGAAAAATGCGATTTTCGATTGCGGTAAGTCTTAAAAGGAAAAAGGGAAAAGGTTGCGAAATGTGATGGGTGACGTGGAAAAGGAGGGCCAGTGACAGAGTACGACAACGATATCACAATCAGCGTTGGAGTGGAACGTGTTACGAGAACCAAATGAAAATTGCGATTTGCGATGTGGCAGAGTACAGAGAATTATCACAATCGGCGTTTGGAGCGATAAGTGTTAATGGGAACCAAATGAAAAATGTGATTTGCGTTTTGCGATGTGGCAGAGTATGGAGAATTATCACAATCAGCATTTGGAGCGGTAAGTGTTAACAAGAACCAAATGAAAAGTGCGATTTGTGATTATGGTAAGTCTTAAAGGAAAGAGAGAAAAGGTTGCAAGATGCGATTGCGAAAAGGAATTGCTGTAAGTATTAAAGGAAAAAGGGTAAGGTTGATTTGTAAAGGATTTTTGACTGTTTTCGTTCATAACCGGCAAAGGTAAGGTAAAAAGGAAAATCGCAAAAGAGCTACAGAATGGAAAAGAGAGGGGAGAAGAGATCCTACGAGATGCTAAGTGCGATAAGTGGGAGTTTCGAGGAGAAAGGTGGAGGTCAAAATTTTAATGGTTTTTGTGAATAAAAAGGGTGCGAAAACTGTTAAGGAGAGAAGGAGGAGGGAATAGAAGGCGCAACAGAAGTGTTCAGGTGTGAAAACAGAGCTGGAAAATGAAGCGGGACGGCTTGATGAACTTTTGTAGGATTGTTGATACTCATTCCTGCAATCAAACCTGCTGATTCATGCACAAAAACAGACAAAATTCGTGATTAAAACAGTGAACAGAAAGCAGTTTTTTTGGCCTGCGGGGAGGTCAACCCTACTCAAACTCTATTGACAGAGATGAGAGGGGAATGCTTGACCACAACTTTTGGATTTTTCCTCTACTCTATTACTCTTGTAAGAAAATGAAGAACTACAAAACAAAGTGAAAGAAAAAACTAAACAACAATGAAACTATCAGAAGTAGAACTAACTAAATAACATGAACAAAACTAGCTAAATGATAGAAAGGAAAGAATGAAACATCAGAGAAGCTGGGGCACATGGATTGGGCCCTAACCCATGAGCCTCGCTCCCTGAAACTAGATCAGTAAAACAACATATACCTACTCATTGCATTACAAAAAATACAGTCCTATCACATCCCAAAGGTCTTAAATAGAAAATCCTAATAGAATGGAAAAGAATGGCATGGGATGGAATGGAATGGAAATGGAATCAACTAGCATCGAATGGATCGAAAAATTGACTAGAATCGACCCCAATTATCTCTTGATCAACTTTATTTATCCTCAAGGGCAACTACCAATAGCTCCCTAGAAAATAGTGATTGAGTCCACTTTGACTCCAAGTAAACCATAGATTGAGTGCACATCGTCTTCAGTTTGCTTGGCTGCCTTTGATAGTTAAGGAGGGTGGACAAACCCCTTGAATCTCTCCAAGATTTATCAATAATTTCCTGATATTGTGCTCGTTTATTCTTCAATCTTGATCTTCCAGTGGCAGGGAGCAAGTCTGTAAATTATCTCCTTCTCCAAATCTACATAATCTGCCAAATATTCTCACAATATTCTACAAAAATAACCAATATTAGGCAAAAATATGCAATTACCTTTAAACCTTCCTAAGAAAATATTAAAGCATAAGAAAACATTATTAAGTGTATAAGGAGAGATTTAATATATCTTTTATATGCATAAGGAAGGTTAGATGGGCCTTATTTTATGTCTAATTTAGAGACCCATCATCACCCACCTACTGAAACTGTTGCTCATCCTCTGAGCAACCTATCCATCCTCCTTGCCTTCTCGTTCTTCCTGCACGCTGGCTTATTCCGTTTTCTGTTTATTGGCCCAAGCGCTGCTCCTCATGCTAATCTTCTTGTTATTCTTCTTGCATTTCTTCTTGTGGGTGTTGCATGGAGGTCCTCATATGCCTTAAGCAAATTTGTATTTTGCATGCCAAGAGGTGGTGGGTTCACCTTTTATATTATTTTATTTTTTCTTTTCTTTTATTTTCTTTATATATATATATATATATTAATTGCATGCAGAATAAACTCACATTTATTTTTCTGTGAATTGAGTTCGCCCTTGGTTACCCCTTTTGCACTCCTTGTCTTCCATTACATTAACTGCTTACTACCCACTTTCTCAAGTCCTTTTTACTTTTGTCTTGTTCCTCTTCTTGGTGGAAAAAGTGAGGCTAGTTGCTAGATAAGGCTGAGGTTGCCCGGCTACTGATTTTGGCGGTAAAAACTTTCCTTCTCACACTTTTTAATGTTTTATTAAGCTAAAATAGATTCGAAGAAAGGTTTAGATGATTTCATACCTGAGCCTTACCATTGATTTTTTTTTGTAGGTGATATTGAAGCTGTCTTCAGTGGTTCTGAAGCTACATGTGATAATATGCTTGAGGTCCTTTTGGAGCTTCTGAGCACAGGAGGAGGAAGTCCAAGTTTGACTACCTTTAACCAAGGTGTTGAACGAATTTTATTTTTATGCCAACTTGTTGTTTTTCTGCTTGCAAAGGTTGGAGAGTACCTGCATTCATTAGAGAGAGATACATGGAGAAATGCACTTTCTTTTTTTTAAAAGCCTACTAGCTACCTCAATGAGGTTTTCTACTAGTAGGTCTGCCTAGGTGCCTCAAATGAGGTTTTCACCTAGGGTCTTTTGTTTTTCTTTTCTTTTTTTCAACCCAATGACCACCTCATGGAGGTTTTCAATCAATGGGCCAATCTCATACGCCTCAAAAGAGGTTTTCTCCTGAGATTTTATTCTTCTTCCTTTTTTTTTCTTTTTTTCTTTTTCACTTTCCTACTGTACTTGAAAAAGCAAAACCTTTTCAAGTATAGGAATACTTCCAATGGAGCCATGTACACTTCAAGATGACAGATAAAATCAGGTGCACACTTGGAATACATGCTTTGACATGTACCTGAATATAAGAGATGAATTGCTTTGACTGGGATTGTATCAAGTACCATTGGAGAAGAGTGTGTTGCTGCAACTTAATGACTATTTGGAACCATATATCAATATAGTTGTGATGCCCCCTGTCCACTTGCTGAGTTGGATCACCGTGGATGTCCTCTTCTATTATGATATTCAAATCTTCCTCTTTTTGTTGATTGTTCTCTTGAACACATGGAGGAAATGCTGGTAAACATGAGGAAACTTTATAAACATCTGATTTTGATGCCGACTCTTCATCAAGTGCAACCCTTGATCTTTTGATCTCCTCATTTGGATCTTCTTCTTCTTGATGTTGTCCTTCAATGACATTAAGAAAATCTCTTCTTTGCAATACCTTTCTTGAACTAAGATGAATACCATCTAGATCAAGAGGAGATGTTTGGAAGTGTTGTACCTCAACATTGTAAGTGAGCTGAGATACTTAATTGTATGGGTTTGGAAATGGTGGTAAAGGTAGTTGAGTGGGGGTGGATATATGAGATGGATATGGTTGAGGTTGTTATTGTTGTGGAGGTGGATGGTAGGGATAGCATGGAGTTGGGTATGGGGGATATTGAGGGAAATATTAAGGATATTGTGGATTGTCCCAATAAGGTCCTTGCCAACCATGTTGCCACGATTGGTTTTGGGGTTGAGATGGTCGAGGTTGCCAAGGAGGGAGTGTGTCCCAGTTAGTTTGAGATGGATGTGAATAAGCTTGAAATTGTGAAGTGGGCCCTTGCATCATATCAAGTTGACTAGGTTGCCAGGGTATCTTTGAGCTACATAACATAGCTTCTTTGGTGATTGCCTTGCTCCATTTTCTTCCTGGTAAACTTCTTTAAACCTGGGGAATGATGGAAAACATTTATTAGCATATAATTCTGCATGGATAGCAAAAATATTAACATCTCATTTTTTCTCATTTTGCATTCTTAACATTTCTACTTGTTCACTTAGATTGCTAAGAATTTCTATTTTAAAGTTGTCAAGCAAATTTCCAAGTTCATCTTGCCTTACCAATGTTGAGGCAGATTTACTTACTCTTTCTATTCCCCTTGATATGCGCTTGCATGTTTCACAAATTTCTTCAAATGAAAATTGGTATACATCTCCTCCACTCAAGAGATTAAGGAGATCAATCCACTCATCCCTAATTGTTCTAAGTAAGAGGGTTTTTAGTGTGTCAAATCCTAAATGATGCAATTTTTCCCTCTTAACATTAAACATGAACCTATCTATGAGATCCTCAAGGCTCTCATTATCTTTTTTATCCATTCTAAAAATTTCTTCTTTAAGATCATGGTTTTTATATTTTCCTAGAAATATCTTTTGCATATCATTCCACGATCTTATTGAATTAGTACCTAGACTCACGAACCATTTAAGAGCTTTATCCTTCAATGTTGGGTGCAGAAACAACTCCACTTCACGTACACAAGCAGCTAGTAAGATTCTACAAAGCATCTCAAATTCAAAGAGAATGCTTCGTTGGATATTTCCTTCGGATCCTCTTATCCTTCGAGTTATAAGGAAAGATGGAGGGATGTTCTTCATATGTACACTGATGTCCATATCTTGAATGGGAAACCCAATAAGATCTTCTTCATTGTCATCATATCCATACATCTCTTCTACATTCAAAAGTGTATGGTGATGTGGTTCTTACTGCACCACATGGTCAAGTGGGGGGGTTGGTATTGGAGAATTATTTTTAAAAAATTTATGAGTATCCCTACTCCTATGAGGCGTGAAAATCATATTTTTTTGTATTTTCAATATTTCGGAAACAACATGAAAAATGAAAGCATAAAAGAATGTTAAATCAGAATCAAAGCATCTACTAGACACTTCCCCGACAATGGTGCCAAAAAGTGGTGAGCCCTGGAATTGCACCAAGAGTGCTGCAACTCCCAGGGGCTTCCCTAATTTACTTTATCAACCCGGGGTTCGCACAAAATTGGAGGTGACAGTGCTATATACACAGCAGATGCATTCTAATCATGTCATCCTCTTCCGCTCTATGAAAGGGTGCTACTTCTAGGGGTTCTCAGTGAAGTCTGTCACACTTCAATGAAACTAAAATAAATTGTAGAAAGGAAATGACAGAAAGGAAACTAAACTAAATTGATGAAAATAAATGATGGGAAAGGAAACTAATATACATGCAGAAAAGAAACTACTTTAAATCACACTTAACTTGGCCAATCGTCTAAACACACCCTACTTATCGTATGCTCTTTATACCATGCTTCTATCCATGCAGCTAAGTTATCCATGACTTAATTCTAATTGAAAAAGTGTTGATTGTAGTCCAAAGGGAAAGGGCTAAAGATGATAATGGAAGGCTTAACACATGAAATAAGAATCAAAGGAGTGAAAATGGTGTTTGGACTTTATTGAAGCACATAATACCCCAAATGAAAAGAGTAATGGAATAATTTCGATGGAGGGAAAAAAGTGCGATATGCGATGTACGATAGCGGTTTGGGAGGTGGATGCAATAAAAATATCGCAATCGGCATCGGGAGTGGGAAGTATTAACAGGAACCACATGAAAATGCGATTTGTGATTGCGATAAGTCTTAAAAGTAAAAAAAGGAAAAGGTTGCGAAATGCAATGTTTGACATGGAAAAGGAGGGTCGTGCGAGTACGACAACGAAATCACAATCAAAGGTTGGGAGCGGAACGTGCTATGAAACCAAATGAAAAATGCGACGATGGGGGATAAATGTATGTAGGTACCTGAGAATTATCACAATCAGCGTCAGGAGTGGAAGTATTAACGTGAACCACATGAAAATGCGATTTGCGATTGCGGTAAGTCTTAAAAGGAAAAAGGGAAAATGTTGTGAAATGAAATGGGTGATGTGGCAAAGGAGGGCTAGTGGCAGAGTACGACAGTGACATCGCAATCTACGTTGGGAGCAGAATGTGTTATGAAAACCAAATGAAAAATTCAATTTGCGATTTGCGATGTGGCGGAGTATGGAGAATTATCGCAATCGGCGTTTGGAGTGGTAAGTGTTAATGTGAACCAAATGAAAAATGAGATTTGCGATTTGCGATGTGGCAGAGTATGGAGAATTATCGCAATCAGTATTTGGAGTGGTAAGTGTTAATGAGAACTAAATGAAAAGTGAGATTTGCGATTGCGGTAAGTCTTAAAGGAAAGAGGGAAAAGGTTGAGAAATGCGATTGCAAAAAGGAATTGCGGTAAGTATTAAAGGAAAAAGGGTAAGGTTGATTTCTAATGGATTTTAAAATGTTTTTGTTAATAATCAGCAAAGGTAAGGTAAAAAGGAAAATCTCAAAGGAGCTGCAGAATGGAAAAGAAAGGGGAGAAGAGATCCTGCAAAATGTGAAGTGCGATAAGTGGGAGTTTCGAGGAGAAAGGCGGAGGTCAAAATTTTAATGGTTTTTGTTAATAAAAAGGGTGTGGAAGCTATTAAGGGGAGGAAGGAATAGAAGGTGCAATGACAGTGTCCAAGCATGAAAACAGAGTTGGAAAATTAAGTGAGATGGCTTGATGAAATTTTCTGGGGTTGTTGATCCTCATTCCTATAATCAAAACTACGTGATAAAAACAATGAACAGAAAGCAGTTTTTTGGCCTGTGAGGAGGTCAACCTTGCTCTAACTCTATTGACAGAGATGAGAGGGTAATGATTGACCATAAATTTTGGATTTTTCCTCTACTCTATTACTCACATAAGCAAATGAAGAACTACAACAACAAAGTGAAAGCAAAAACTAAACATCAATGAAACTATCAGAAGTAAAAATAACTAAATAACATAAACAAAACTAGCTAAATGATAGAAAGGAAAGAATGAAAGATAAAAGATGCTGAGGCACATGGATTGGGCCCTAACCCACGAGCCTCGCTCCCTGAAACTAGATCAGTAAAACAACATCTGCCTACTCATTGCATTACAAAAAATATAGTCTTATTACATCCCAAAGGTCTTAAACAACAAAAGTCTAATAGAATGGAAAATAATGGCATGGGATGGAATGGAAATGGAATCGACTAGCATTGAATGGATCGGAAAATCGATCAGAATCCACCCTAATTAGCTCTTGACCAACTTTATTTATCCTCAAGGGCAGCTACCAACATCTCCCTAGAAAATAGTGATTGAGTCCACTTTAACTCTAAGTAAGCCATAGATTGAGTGCACATCATCTTTAGTTTTCTTGGTTTCCTTTGATAGTTAAGGAGGGTGGACAAACCCCTTGAATCTCTCCGATATTTCTCAATAATTTCCTGATATTGTGCTCATTTATTCTTCAATCTTGATCTTCTAGTGGTAGGGATAAAGTCCCTAAATTATCTCCTTCTCCAAATCTGCATAATCTGCCAAATATTCTCACAATATTCTACAAAATAATGAATATTAAGCACAAATATGCAATTACCTTTAAAACATCCTAAGAAAATATTAAAGCATAAGGAAACATTATTAAGTGTATAAGGAGAGATTTAATATATCTTTTATGTGCATAAGGAAGGTTAGATGGATCTAAGAAAGGTTAGATGGGCCTTATTTTATGTCTAATTTAGAGGCCCATCAAGCTTGATGATTATTTGCAAAAGCAGTGAAATTGTACCTGGGTTTCTAGCAATGGTCAGAGAACTTAGTTTAGTGGTTTTAGATGTTAGCGTGTGTATTTGGATTGTGTGTGGATGCCTTGGCAAGTTGTGGAGCTGCTACACTCAGTTGACAATGATCGAGACTCGTTAAGTTAATTTTATGTACTGTGTGTGTGTGTGTGTGTGGATAGTTTTTGGGTCTATTTGACTGGCTGTGTTGCTTTGCAGGTCAAGTAATTGATGATTTTAAGGTTATGGTGTTGAAGAAGTTGTGGAGGAGTTTGATTACTTAGGTGTTAGTGTGAGACTGATGGATGGCATTCCAACCTAGCTTGACTTGTGATGATGATGGAGTTGTGATATGGTTTGTTGGAGTGTTTCAGTGGATACAAAGGGTCCCTGTGGCTACAATGGGTCCCTAAGGTCTTTAAGAAGTTTGTTAAGCAATGGAGAAATTTTGGGCAGATTATGAGCTAAGGAAATTTGATTTTGGCCATCCTCTTCCCCAACCGCATGGAGCTAAGCCTTTGCATGCAGTTGAATGGCTTCAATCACATGGAAGAAGGATTATCCATGTGGTTGAAATTTAAATCCATTATAATTGTGCATTTAGTTGTGGCTTGAACTGGAAATTGCTCTGGATTCATCACCCACTTTCCGAATTTCTATGATTTCCTCGCACATATTGAAGTGTTAATTTTTCCTTTAATTGTTGTAGGTGTAAGGAAACTTATAGAATATGGTTTAAAAGAAGAATATTAATTTTTAAGTGATGTTATAGGATAGATTAAGTCAAGGACCAATGAATCCGACCACTTCCAACGTATTAACCATAGCTCCACTACAATGGTAATTTATTGATTTAACCACTACAAAAGATTAGTTATAAACAGAGTGAGATCACCATCTTATTAACATTGGTTCACTTGAGAAGAAAAAGTGATGTTTTTGTGAGCATGGAGTGTGTGTGTGTGAGAGAAGAGTGGTGTGTGCAAGCTTTGCAGGGAATTCTGCAGAAAATCTTCAACAATTTACAGCAGTATGAGAAGGCAGTAGAAGTATGATTCAACTAGGATTTTATGCAATAGTTAAGAGATGGAGTAAGGAATGATTGTAAATCATTTATTGTATGATTTCTTTCAAGGTTTTTATCAGATTATCATTTGTGTATACAACATATTTTATTGATGGAGTTGTGTAGTGATTGGGTGTGATTTACATATTGTTGTTTTGTTGACTTTGAACTAACAAGGAAAGAAGTTGTTGTGTTTTTCTAGCTGAGCAATTCAAATTGGCTCCAATATGAAATATTCATGAAACAAGAGTCACTTAGAAGAGTGGAGTGGGGGCTCCGAAAAATTCATTACAGAGAACATATTTATTCATGAGTCCAATCGGAGTTGGGTGAGGCTCGTTGGTCGTGGTGGCTTCCATTAGATGAGGTCCGTAGAATTGTGAGACGAGGATCAAATTTCTTCATGAGTTCAATCGGAGTTGGGCAAGGATTGTTGGTCGTGGTGGCTTCGAGAAAATGGATGTTTGTAGAGTCGTGAGATGAGGATCAAAGTTCTTTACTGATAGTAGCCATTTGTATATTATATGTAATTGAATTGTTTGACAAATAATATAATTATTTGAGCAGCGCAGCAGTAGCAAGGGTGGTTTTTGACCTGGAGGGGGTTTTCCACCAAAAAAAACTTCTGTCCTCTTGTGCATGTTTCTTTGGTTATTTCTTATGGTTCATATGTGTTTTGCTTTATGATATAAATTATTGATGGGTTAAAGAATGTTGTGATTCATTAATTGGAGAAAGATTTAAAAGTTGAGAAACACAGTCACTATTGATTCACCCCTGCCCCCCCCCCCCCCCCCAAGTGAGCACATTCCCAACAATTGGTATTAGAGCGATTTCTCTCGATGGAGCTTGATCGCTCAAGGGTAGATCATGAGGCTATGGCAAATAATAAGAGGAAACAATATCAAAATAAGAAGAGCTGCAAACAAGCCAAGAATGCTAAAAAACCTAAATAACCTATTTTGTTGGTAAAATGTATGGAAAATAGTATTTTCATTCATGGAAATTTTCCTTGCCATTATAGATTGCATGCAGATCATTAGAGGTGTTGCGATATTAGAAATTTTATATGAAAATTATGTTGCAGGTGGTTGTTATGATTTTATAGCATTGACAATTGTTGTTGCAAGAGCTATTAGAGTTTGTGGAGCATATATTTTGAGTTTGCATAACTAACATGGTTATTAATAGTTTTTGTATCACTTAGTGTGCAGTTGATTATCTTCAGATTGATGGTTGTTTTGAACATGCATGCAAAATTCCCCTTATATGAACAAGTTGCACATGTTGTTAGTGAGAGAGATTGACATGCATTAATTACAGTGATTAGAAGCCACAATTCATATGCATGTCTAAGGCTCTTATATTTCTGCTAGATGGTGTTATTTTTGCCTTTATGGAGCACATGATAAAGATTGAAAATCATGATTAGTTTCTCTAGAGCTTGTGTGAGGCATAATTGATCATTATTGATATATAGACAAAGTATAATAGTTGTTGTTGGGTTTGTTACATATGATGTGATGTTATTGCCATCATATATTGATTCATTGGTCACAATGTTGCATGATCTCTCACCTATGTTCTTTGGCACCATTGAGGAGATGGATGATGTTACTTAGCCTATGCTGCATTTAGTAGACCTCTTTATGGTTATTATTGCTAGTCTTGCTATTGATAAATCTTGTGCTACAAGTTTAGTGCTGCTCCAAGTTGAAGATTATTTTCTTGTGCTTAATTGTTGGCATTATGCAAATGTGGCTTGGTGGTTACCAGTGATATGATATGCTGGTACTAGTTGAAGGATTTGCTAGTCAGTTTTGTTGTTTCATTGATCCGTGGTTTGTTTCCATAATAGTTTGAGGCTTATCTTATGATGTGAGATGTGTTGATTTGATTTCTTCTACCTTGAGAGGATGGTTGCCTCTTGCTGCAAATAGTGCACAATTTTTTGACATGTTTGTTGCTATTACTATATATATGTGTGTGTTGGTTGGTGCATTTTGGATGATGTGAGATGATGGTCATATGTTGTTGCTGCAATTTCACGAGTTATCTTATGTGTTAGATTTTGTTGCTACATATTGAATTTTATGTTGCTTAGTTGATATGTGCTACTATTGCTCATTATCATATGTTTTATGTTTGTTGGTTGCTGCTACTATCACAATTTTTACTGCTAGAAGATGATGACTTGATACAAATAGATCTATCTTATGCATGTGCACCATTGTATGCATGATGGAATTTATATAGTGTTGGTCAAGAAACTTATTTGAGTATGTCTTCGAGAGACGCATGAGTTTTGGTCATGTTTTGAAAATTTTGAATATTATGTAACAACCACATGCTTCATATTGTACTTCATTAGTTGCAGTCATGTAATCAAATGTTCAAGTCATTGAGTCCATGTTTTCATGAGTAGGTGAGAGGAAGAGTAAAGAGTCTGGGTTGTTGTACATCATGTTATAGTCATTTTGTAGCCTTGTATCTCATTATACATCCATGTACTTACATTATATTGGATATCATTGGTCATGGTCATGTTGGAGAAAAATAGTATTGGTGTCTAGTATCCATTGATGAGGGATGAACCAACCATTCATGTGGGCTGACGGGTGTCATTTTAGTCATGTATTATATTGCATATCATTCATAATGTGTTATGTCAATCCCTTGGTCCATGAGGTGTAGAATTCAACTAGAAGACATTGGTTGCAGGTTGATGATGATGATGCTAAGAGGGAGCGAGTCTAGAGCATGGCTGTTGTTTAGTTATGGATATTGTGTTTTTTCTTGAGAGAGGATGGATGATCCTATTTTTTATTGGTTATCATGTATTTTATACTATTTTATTAGAGGATTTTTTTCTGATCCAGGTAGATATTGGTGGCCACCCACCTATTCCACCTAGTCATTTTCATCAGTTTTCTTATTTACTATTTTTAGTAGTTTTTTAGGTCCTGAACTCCCGGAGTCATTTTGAGACCTCAAATGGTGTATTCCTCAGAGATATCTTTCCAACGAGGTATCATATGCGACAAACAAATATACTATGACCAAGTTACGACCCCAGGAAGTTGGCTGCCCAACTAACCCCAACAGGGCCCATAAACTCTTGGTGTTACATCTCCTCAGGTTAGGGTTTTGGTTGTTTATGGTTTTATATTATTGTTAAATAATAAAAATGGCACTGAGACTCATTGTAACACATTTCAGAGGCATGTATCTGCCACATCTCTTCTTAGAGATAAGCTACCATCGCCTTAGCTAGTTTAAGTCCATTCTGTCTGTAGGCATATTTTAGTTATTTGATATTAATGAAATGAAGTTTTATTTCTGCTACATATCTGTTTTTATGTGTATTTATATATTTTATTTCATTCCTGCATAAATCCAGATTTAGGTTACAGATCCATGACGGTTTGAAACATATTTCAGTTTCAATTTTTTGCAGTAATATTCAGTAAAATTCATGCAAGTTCAACGGTCTCCAAAAATCATATTAGAGAGTGAAAAATATTTCATTTGAAATTATTTTTTATTATCTCAAATGGATTTTTTTACGGAAGTTGATTTTGTTTCCCGGTTTGAGATATGAGCAATTGAAGTTACACTTGTCTGGAACACTATGCTGCCATACGTTATATGAGTTTGTGGACTCATTTTCCCACACCACAGGTCATAAAATTTCAAGTTTTGTATGTCACTGGAAATATCTATTCAATACCTCAAATGGGTCTTTGACGTAATTTTATTTCATTACCTATAGGAGAAGTTATCAGCAAAGTTGCAGCAAGAGGTCCATTTCAACCAAGATCTGGATCAGTGGTATCAGAGCGGTCTGCTCTTTCTTGATCTTTCTTTGCATATCCCCAACAAGGTTAGGGTATAAGTAGTTAGGGCTCGATCTGGTTGAACCTTTTCAAGATCAACCTCGCAAACCTCGATAACCTCCCATGGCGGAATAAAATAAATACGAGAGAGCATGAGATCCTATAAAAATATTGCTTGAGGAGGCCCTCGAGAAGCAAAGGAACGCGATGATGGATACATTTGCGCAAATCCTTCAACAACTGCCCACCGGTGGTGCATCTGCATCCAAAAACCACTCTGGAGGTGCCACTCCTTTCAAGGTACAAGTGAACTTTGACATTCTTGTATTTAACGGCCAGATAGATGCAGACGCCATAGATAGATGGTTGAATTTTTTGGAAGGGTATTTTTCGATCCATGATTTCTCTGACCGAGAAAATATTACTTTTGCACTCCTCAAAGCTTCCCCCCATATGAAATACTGGTGGGAAACCTACTATGACCAAAAGTATGAGAGGGAACCCTCTTTGTTCTCGGCTGCACGCACTTGGAATTTGTTCCGAGATGACATCAAGGAACAATATTACCCCGTGGGGAGCTATGAGGACAAGTACATCCAATGGACCAAGCTGCAGCAGCAAAGGGATCAAGATGTGCACGAGATGATGAATTTGTTCCATACCGTGCACACAAATTTGGGTATTAAAGATTCAGAGAGAAATTTGATGCTCAAGTACCGAAATTGCTTGCATAGATACATTCAGGAGGAAATGGAGTTCCTCGACATTACCTCGCTTGGCGTGACATATCTATATGTTGCCAAGATCAAGCAAAAATTTAAGCAGAAGAAGCGAGAGTTTGGATCCATGAATATGAAGCCAGGGAAAGGTGCCCCTGAACCATAGAACAAGGGGAAAAGCCAAAGCAGGGCGAATCAGAACAACACCACAAAGACAAATAAGGATACATGGAAGTGGTGTGAATTTCATAACAGCTCCACTCACAACACAAGCGAGTGTCAGAACAAACAGTCGTTGGTGGCCAAAATGAAGGCATCCAAATCAGATGCATGTTCTGATTTTGAGTCAGAACTGGACAAGGGGAATGATAAATGGAAGCAAGTCATTAATGTGGATCCCAGTGCCACCGTTGCCACCACCAAGCTTTAGAGGGAGGATCCCGAGGATCCAAAGGAGGGGGAGCTCCTTTTCCATTCACATATGTGGTTGAAGGGTTCTCCATTACAATTCCTTGTCGATAGCGGAAGCCAAAAGAACATCATTTCAGTACAGGTCCTGAAGCGGCTCGACCTACCGACCACAACACACCCGCAACCATATACCATCGGGTGGCTTCACCAAGGAAGAGATCTCCGCGTCAGCCAACAGTGTCACCTTCCATACAACATGAAGCCCTTCACAGATGAGGTACTGTATGATGTCTCTCCTCTTGACATGTCTGATGTATTATTGGGCCAACCATACTTGTGGAAGTGACATGCTGTGTATGAGTCTAGGCCTCGTTCTGTTATTATTACTTTGGGAGATAAGTTGTATAGGATACCGGAGGTAGTACTGCCTCCTGCCACCTCTTTGATTACTGCAAAGCAATGCAGTAAGATTATTTCCCAAAACAGGAAATTTGTTTCATTACAATTTTCCCACAGGGCAAGAATAATATTATGGCCACAACTTCCAAACAGGGCTCCCCTGCACAGCAAAAAAAAATGGACAAAGTTGTGGAGGATTACAAGGAAATTTTCTCCTCACCCACAAAGGTTCATCTACACTTTGAGGTCAAGCACTCCATTGTTCTGAATCCAGGTGTGCCACTGCCTGATGTTACCATACCTCATGCGACCACACAGACAAAATCCACACGTGTACTATCTAATGTCCACCAACAGGTCCACGACATCTTGGAGAAATCTAATGCCAAGTACAAGAAGTGCCAAGATCAAGATCGATTTCCACACAAGTTCCAGGTGGGCGACAAATTTTGGTTACATTTGTAGAAGGAGCGCCTCTCTGGACCCCACCGCAAGCTACACCCACTTCAAAGTAGGTCTAATCCTTCACCGAGTTGTCAAAGCATACCAACTCCTTCACCAGGGAAAGTGGTTCACTAGGGACTAGGTTCAACATAAATTTTCTTACCTCGTAGAGGCTCTACATATAATGGGGACCATTGCTTCCTGAGGGGGAAGGAATGATCCAGGTGGATATTGGTGGCCACCCGCCTGTTCCACCTAGTCAGTTTCATCAGTTTTCTTACTTAATATTTTTGGTAGTTTTTTAGGCCTTGAACTCCCAGAGCTATTTTGAGGCCCTAAACGACGTAGTCCTTGGAGAGATATTTCCAACGAGGTATCATATGCGTCAAACAGAGATAATATGACCAAGTTACAACCCCGGGAAGTTGGCTGCCCAACTAACCCCAACGGGGCCCGTAAACTCTTAGTGTTACATCTCCTCGGGTTAGGGTTTTGGTTGTTTAGGGTTTTCCCTTATTTTTAAATAATAAAAGGGCCTCCAGCCTCATTGTAACACAGTTCAGAGGCATGTAGCCGCCACATCTCTTCTCAGAGATAAGCTACCATCGCCTTAGCTAGTTTATGTCCATTATGTCTGTAAGCATATTTTAGGCATTTGATATTAATGAAATGAACTTTTATTTATGCCACATCTCTATATTTATGTTTATTTTTTTCCTGCATAATTCTAGATTCAAGTTACGGCTCCATGACGGTTTGAAACATATTTCAGTTTCAATGTTTGATAGTAATCTTCAGTAAACTTCATGCAAGTGACACGGTCTCCACATATCATATTAGAGAGTTAAAACCATGTCATTTGAAAGCATATTTTATTATCTCAAATGGGTCTTTTACAGAATTTGATTTCATTTCCCAGTTTAAGAGATATGAGCAATTGAAGTTACACTTGTCTGGAACACTGCGCCGCCGCACGTCCTATGAGATTGTGGAATCATTTTCTCACCCTACAGGTCATCAAATTTCAAGTGTCATATATCACTAGAAATATAAATTCAATACCTCAAATGGGTCTTTGACGGAATTTGATTTCATCACATATAGGAGAAGTTATCAGCAAAGTTGCATCAAGAGGTCCATTTCAACCAAGATTTGGATCATTTGTTGTTGCTCATTGAGTTTGGAGAGAATTTTGTTGCTCACATTGTGTTTTTGTTGCTGGATGAGAGTAGTTTTCATGGATGATTTTTTTTCGTTGCTCCAGGAGAGTGAGAGTTATTGTTGTTGTTGCTATTTGTTTTTATTTTTAATGAGGAGTATTGTTGTCTGTTGTTGCATTGTGATCAGACCCAACAAATATCCTAGGGAGTATTTCCTATTCATCTATGGTCACTTTTGATGATCTCAACCCTTTTCCATTGATGTCAAAGGGGGAGTGGGTGATGATTTTTTTAGAGGTTAGTTGAATGGTTCAAGCGGGGTTTCCATCAATGCTAAAGGGGGATATTGTTGGCATTATGGCTCAGTTGATGGTTGGCATTGATGTCAACCTAGTAGTATTGGCGTGTTCTTGATTGTCATTGACGTCAAACTGGTAGCATGTGATGTAGAGTCTTGTTTATGCACATGGTTGACTGGTATAGGTACTGGGTTTGATGATTGTTTGCAGGTGCTAGTGAAATGGTACTTGGCTTGTGCATTGGTTACATACCTTAGTTCAGTGGTTGCAAATGTTAGTGTAGGTATTTGGCTTGTGTGTGGATGCTTTGGCAGGTTGTGGAGATGCTACACGTAGTTCGATCCAGAATCATGCAAGAATGAAACATAATACAAATATAAACGTAAACACAAAGATGCAACAAGAATAAATCTTAATTTCATTAATATCAAAGAACTAGAAAATGCTTACATACAGAATGGAAAATAAATTAGCTCGAGCAATGGTAGATTATCTTTGAGAAGAGATGTGGTAGTTACAAGCCTATGAACTGTGTTACAATGAGGCTCAAGGGCCTTTTTATTATTTAACAACAAAGGGAAACCCTGAACAAACAAAACCCTAACCCTAGGGGATGGAATGCCAAGAGTTTGTGGGCCTCGTTGGGGTTAGTTGGGTAACCAACTTCCTAGGGTCGTAACTTGGTCATATGATCTTCGTTTGGCATGCATGATACCTCATTATAAATGAATCTCCAAGTAATACAAGATTTGTGGCAAGCCCTTTCCTGTGGCTATGGGCCTACTGCAGACCTAAAAAAATGTCCTTTAGGGGGTCAAAATAGCTCGAGAAGTTCAAGACTTGAAAAAATGCTAAAAATAGTAAATGTTGTTATAGTAAAGGAAACTAATGAAACCAAATTGAGGTATAGGTGGAATAGGTGGGTGGCCACCAATATCCACTTGGATCAGTCCTTCCCCCTTAATATTTAATGGTACCCATTGCGTGCAGAACGTCCATGAGGTGAGGAAATTTCTGTTGAACCTGGTCCCTGGTGAGACACTTGCCCTAGTGAAGGAGTTGGCATGCTTTGAAAAGACGATATAATTAGATCCTTTGCTAGTGAGTGTTCTTGATTTGTGTGTCCATGATCCTATTATTTGTGGTTTGTTCGATACAACTTGGGTTGAAATTTGTTGGTGTCAGCTACTCAACTACGTCAGATGTGTCCAACAATGGGGGAAAGTACGGCCACAACCGGTCCACATTGAGTACTAGGTGCAAGCCAAGGAACAATGGAATGCTGAGCTCGAAATAATTGTCCCCTACAACCTTAGTGATGGTGTAAATCCCATATCGTAATAGGCAAAGCTTGTGGTGGGCCCCAACGAGGCGCTCCTTCTACAAATGTAACCAAAATTTTTCGCCCACCTAGAACTTGTGTGGCACCCGATGCTGATCATGACGATATTTGTACTTAGCATTTGCTCTGTCCAAAATTTCATGGAAATACTGGTCGATGTGCTAAATGTGATCAATGAAGTTTTTAGCTCTGTTAGCTTTGGACTAGACATGAGCCGAATCTTCCTATGTAGCTGCAAATGGTATGGCAACATCAATGGGACATAGTGGTTGTAATCCCAATCCCTCCTAAAAGGGGTTGTGGAATGTTGAGATATGGAGAGCTCTATTGTAGTTGTTTTAGACATAGGGGAGTCTCTCATCCTATGTGCATGGGTGTTTCGAGTTGTACATGCGTAGGATCTACACGATCATCCTATTGACAACCTCTGTTTGGCCATCAGTTTTGGGGTCGAAGGTCGTGGACTTAGTGAGATTGGTATCCAAAAATCACCAGAGACTTGAACAAAATTCACTTAGGAACCGGTTGTCCCAATCCGAGATAATGGACTATGGGATCCCAAAGTGTACCCATAATAGTACAAAGAAGAGTTTGGCAGTGGCTTCTGCTGTGATACTCTTCTTGTAGGCTGTCGGAATGGCCATCTTAGAGAATTTGTTGAAGACCATGAAAATACAGTTGTTTTATTCTTGGTTGAAGTGTAAAATACCCCCTTTTATTTCTCCAAGGTAAGAGATTCATTACTGGCGAATCCGGTCCCCATTGTCTAGTCATGGAAACGGGATTAGGAGGTTCGAACCCTGGTTTTTTTTTTTTCTAATAAATTTTACATTTCCTTCCTTTCCTTTCTTACGCATAGGAAATGGCGGTCACCTATCCCTGCTGTCACACGACAGTTCACCATGGGCTCGTCCAACCAACAGGTAAGCAGGATGGTAGGGACATACACGTCTCCCTACCTCACAATGCCATCTCACATCTCGACCACCCGACCTCCCGACCTCCGACTGAGTCGAGGTGGACCCATCCTAAGGGTTTGTGACTTGCCTTCCTCTTGACTTCCCAACCTCTAACCTCCAACCTAGTCGGGTTAGCATATCAACTGTGCTTCCTTCCGTCAGCACAGGACCCGTCCTGCTGACCTATGACTAGGTCAGGGTCGTCATCGCTCTACTTTTGTTACCACCAAAGCATCAGTCATGATCTCCGACTTCTCGGTTGTTTGTCTGGCTACATGGACCTCGCAACTAGTCCATGTCGGTTTCCTTTGACCAATTTCATAAGAGGATAATATCACTGCTCCAATTGGAAGCCTTCCCACTAGGGTTTTATGATTTGTAAGGGGATAAGTATATTTAATCCTTCCTATAAGTGTAGGGTTTCACTCCCTTACACCATAAAGAACACCCTTCCATTACCATTCGATGATGGCCCTGTCAAGGGACCTTGAATTTTCACCATACAATGCCTTCGACGGTGATCTCTGCGCTCTCCATGGATACCTGATATACCACTATGCGGACTTATTTGAGTTGGTCTTCTCGATCGCAGCTCGATCTCAAAGTTATAGTCAGCCTCTAGATCTCCTTCAAGATCTCTTCACTTCATCAGAGTCAGATTAAGATGTTCCACGACATTATCCCTTATGAGCTTAGGTGATAACTACATTAAGGGGTTCCTATCCCACGGGCCTTCCTTGCCTTCGGGTAGGGAATTCCTCGCATGGAAAAATAGGCGCTTCTACGTCTAATATATACCAGAGGCCTGGTTCAAGCTTCCAGGAGGCCCCCACCTCTCCTGCTACATGCCAATAGCTCTAGAGTCCACACAAACTCTACAAGTAATTCCTCAGTGCCACTCATGGGTTTTCGGGGCATTTGGCTATTAGCAGGGAACTGTAGTCCTCATCGCCAAAGTCTCGGTGGTAGGAATGGAGGTTTATGCTAAAGTAAGGTTAAAGACCATGGAAGTAAGACTGCTAGGCACGAATGGACCTGGGAACATTCCCTTTCTCCTTCTCGTACTACTTGCCTGTTGTCACAACAACTTGTAATAAATTAACCTGATGTATATAATGACCGACTCTAGCCAACATAACATCTTCCTTATAAATTGTACATTAATAAAAAGGGTCTCAAAACCCACTTCTTTTAGTTGATGGTTTGGCCTTGAAACATGTCATTGAGTTCATTAAGTTTCGCTCCTATATTATTTTAGACACAGATAAGCATTTTTTGGAGTAAGATTCCGCCTCTGTTTTATAGCTTATGTGCCATTGTTATGGGGATCTTTCCATGTCTTAACTTCCAATACTCTGTGGTTGCAATTAATTAGGCTATTAACTTATCTAATTTTAAGTGAAAAGACAACACACATGTACACATACATATACATAGACATTATTAACATACAAATCAGGGAAATATTCCTTCACGATCGCACCACAGGTATACACACAACAACAAGATTGCAATACCTATTTTTCCATATATATTACAAATGACAATGCAACATAATCCATTAATTGCAAGAAATATTCCCAATTAATTATCTTTTAGTCTGCAAGGAAACTGAGTCTGGGACTACGACTCTCCACCCAACCATAGACAATTGCAACCTCTTCTACTTGTAGCTACCAGCCTCGAGCGAGATTCCAGAGTTTGAGGGGGAAATCTTGCTTCTGGGACCACACTTAAGCTTCTAGATAAGTCAGGGACTCTAGATGACCTCTTGCCTCAATCTCCACATTTGTTTACCTCCTTCCTTCCTGCATGGGGTAGGTTCCCAACCTCATCCCCTCATGCACATGCAGTGTCTCACCCCCTCCTAGGGAGTCTAGAAACCACTATACCAGTCAGGGTAGTAATACGGAACTGTGATGGAACATGTCTTTGTATCAGCTTCAAGATGGTCTCCTCCCAAGCTGTTATAGGGACCTAGAGAAGCTATCTCAACCCACAACCTCCAGGGAACCCAATTTGTTAGAGGGCTCCATAGATTTCATTCCACCCACGGCCTCCAGGGACCCAAGATTTTACAGGGCTCTAGAGACCTTTTGTCTCAACCCACAACCTCCAGGGACCCAAGCTGTTATAGGGTTCGAGGAATCCTATCTCAACCCACAACCTCCAGTGAACACAAGCTGTTACAAAGCTCCAGAGACTAGTACTCAACTGACAACCTCTAGGGAAAAATAATTGATCCCATTCTCTTCTCTTCTCTTCTCTTGATTGTTTCTTTCTGGAGGTTCCCTTTTCATCCTCTCCTTAGTTTGCTTCCCGAATGAAAGAAAGCCTCTACTTCCCTAGGCGAAAGAAAGGTTTCTTCATCCTTCTTGTATGTTGTTTGACTCATTCTATTTTACCTCTTCGAATGATTCCCCTCTAAGAGTTCGAGTTTTTCCCCTCGGTCTATCTTTCCTCTCCTTTTCTAGTAAAAATTTATGCCCCCTTCCTATACTGTCTGATCTTGCTGTTTGTAGCTATTCATAAATATTTCTCCTCTTTTCTTGTTGTATTTTTTCAAGTAAGCATGGGCCTGAGTACTTTCTTTCAGCCCATTTAATTTCAAGAGCAAGTCCCTTTACTTCTGTTATCACGAAATCAGACTTGATAGGCTGCCAATCAAGCTAATCTCATGTAACTGTTTCAAACCAATCTTTTGATTGAGGCTTATCCTCCTCAACCTGAGAGGGCTCTCTCAAGGGTTACTGATTTTTGATAGAAATATATATGGCTAACTCTATGTGGGGTAAAAAGCAGATAAAAATAGATATTGGTTGTAAGTCACATTAGCAAGTGCACATTGGGCTTATGGAGTCATAATAGCTTCAGCAAAACCAAAAAATATACTTATCATGGAAGTCAAGGCATATCAGAGTTCAAGTCAAGGAATATGAACTAAAGCATCATTTCATGAAGTTTATTCTTTATTACCCATTTGATTTTACCTTTGAATTTTTCACTTCGCACCTTGGTTTTTTGGTCCATCTTAAGACAGTTTCAATTGCAGCTCCAAATCCTCCACTTGGCCTCTTAAATTTCTATTACTGGCTCTCAAATGAGTATTAATAACTCTGATAAATCTTGTTTCTTTGATAGCTGGCACTGTCCATGTGAAAAACTGCTCTGCAGCACTTGGAATTTCAAACCTAGGAACAATTTGGCCTTCCCATACTGCTTTCATCCTCTTAAACTCTGTTTTTTCAATGCTGTGCTTTCTGGCCCTCTTTCTCATCATTGCAATCTCTTGGTTTGCTAGCTTCAATCTTTATTCAAGCAGTTGAAACTCTATCATGTGTTCCTTTCCCTTCATTGTCTTGCTGGCTGCATGCTCCACTATTGGTGATGAGAGATCAACCACCTCTTCAGGGACTTTGGCTGCTTCAATAGTTACTTGGACATCTTTACTGCCTTCTTGGAGTTTCTTTGCATGCTTGGTTAAAGGTTTCCTTGCTTGAAAAATAAATGCTACATTTTCACCCTCAAATTCAAGTTTTTTAGCTGATTTAACTATTTTCTATTTGTGTTCATCCACTTCAATGAAATCTGCTTGCACAATGGGTGATTCTTCTATATCAATTGCATGAAGTATGTCATCCAAGTTTCCTTTCATCATTGGGCTGTCCTCTACCTGAAACAACTGCTTTTCCCTTTGATGCTATTGCCTGGCTTCTTGTCTTTCTCTGGATTTCCTGCTTGCTGACCACTTGTTTTTGTTTTGCTTCTTTGACCCTTTCTAATCTATGTTTTGTAGGTGATGGAGTTTCTGCAACAAGCACCTGTGTCTTCTCTGCTCTTTTCTCAACCTGTTTTCTTGGTTTCAACTTTACGAACCTCTTTGATCTTGCAACCATAGGCTGAATAGACCCTGCTGGTGGTGGTGAAGGAGTTTTTTTAGTTTTAGGGTGTCTAGCTGGGGTTAGGGTTTCCATTTCAAATCCACTCATAAAAAAAAAGGAAGACCAATCCCTGCTTATTTTCTCAAGCTCATTCAAAACCAATAACTTTATCAAACCATGGTGAAAAAAAGAGGTTTCACAACCATCATACTTGGCTTTTACTTTATCAGACATTTTGGTAAGGCTCCTATGTAAGTAAAAGGGAAAGTCTAATGATATCCTACCTGTGAAATGCAACATTAGCTTGAAATGAGAAGTATAAACTTTATGGTACCTTCCTTCACATGTAAAGTATCTTTGAATGTTGAACAATTGCTTGGCATAGGTATCTTTGATGCAACCCATAGGTATTGCATTATTCAGGTCCATATCTGCATATTCAGGTTTCATGAATTCCTTGCATGGTTCCATGTAAAACTTAAAACCTTTAAACCAAGTCTCCTCCCCCTTGGTATTTCTGTCACAGAAGCAATGATCTCAGGTGTGACTGGCACATTTAACATCCCAATTTTGTTATTGGTTCCACTGAAGTGTAAGGCAAACTCTTTAGACACCTGAGTGTGGCAACCTTGCATCTTTTCACAAAATATGAGACAACTAACTTTGCTAGAAGCCTCCATCACTATTTGATCCTCAACAATAGCATTTACATTCTCAGGCTCATATCTTAGACAATTTCCCCCTCTGTGGACCTTCTTCTCCTCTGTCATGCTTCCTTTAAAAAAAAAAAACTGTCAGCCTCTCTGGAATCAGTAAAACAACCTCGCTTGATTATGTATGAACAACCTCACTTGATAACATAGAACAACCTCTCTTGAGAAATAGGAATAACCTCACTTGATTACAGTGAAGATAGCCTTGGTATAGAACAACTACAGGCTTAACTCTAATGCTTTAGAGCTTAAACAGTTGAGTGGAGGCAAATGAAAACTGGAATGACGGAATTAGGAAAGATTTTCAAATTTGAAATGCCATTTTACAACTGAATGATGCCCCTATCATGATGATGATGGATGTGAAATGGGTAAGTACTTTGAATATGACTTCTAACTGACTCACCATATCGTTTCCCTATCATTTCTTAACGGATTTCTGATAAATTCTAGCTTTCTTGACATGACATTTAAGAAATTGCGCTTTCGTAGCGCACACAGTGTATTTTTTGCACTTTGCGCTACAAAAATAGCAGCACTTTCATAGCGCAAAACCCTTTTTTTGAACTAACGACGCTACGAAACGAAGGATTCTTGGCTAATTGCAAAAATTTAGCCTGAAACTTAATGAAATGACCCCTAAATGAAAAATATGAATCTTTGATCATGGAATGGACCTTAAAGGACTTTATTTTAACTTAAATGATGACCTTTAAAATTATAAAAACTATGACCTACCCTTAACCAAACTAAAAATGACTTTCAGACCTATTTTAAGACCGTGATAAAAAACAAAGTTGACATACAATATTTTGAAAAAAAAATTGGGTGATAATAGTGGTTCCACTTGGGATAGTGTGCCCATGTGGTACACTAAGAACTAGTAGTTCCAGTGCTGCTATCCATTTTCTTGACCAAAATGGTAAAAAATTTGAATTCGCGAAGCTTCCTCCTCAAGCTCTAATGTCATTCACCTTAGGCTCAAGCTTGCTGATTTAGCTTGTCATTATTAGCAGAAAAAACTTATAAAATGGAATATATACAATGACATGAACAATCCATCAGATTTTAGGAAGAATAATGCTTCAAAAACCCGCCATTGACAAGTCCTCCAGCATATGGTTTTCCATCCATCTCCTGCAGTATGTAAGTTTTGTTTCCATGAAAAGAAACTATATTGAAAGGACCTTTCCATAAGTTATCAAACTTATCATGCTTGCCTTTCTCTTCAATTATAGCCTCCCATTTTAGCACTTCATCTTGAACTTGAAAACTTTCTTCCTTGATCTTCTTATCAAATGTCCTCTTGATTATGTTTTGAGATTGCTGATTGCATCATAAACCTCATTCCTCTTCTCTTGCAGAGCTATCAGCTGATTAATGCTCTTCTAGATTTCATTTGGTTCCTCTTCTAGCCCTTGAATCAGCTTCATAACAGGTACCCCTAGTGATGTAGGAAAAATAGCCTCAGCGCCATATACCAATTCATATGGTGAAGTTCCGATTGACCTCTTTGTACATATCCTGTCAGCCCATAAAGAATACTTCAGTTTAAAATGCCAAGCCTTCTTATTCTCCTGCAACACCTTTTAATGATCCTTGCAATTCTCTTGTTAGAAGATTGAGCAAGGCCATTTCCTTGCAGATAGTATGCAGTAGAATGCCCGAGAGTAATATGATATTGATGATAGAAATTGATCAGCGTCTTAGACTTAAATGCCTGTGCATTATCAGTTATAATCTTCATCGGGCAACCGAATCTAGAAAAAATATTATTTTCTAAGAAAGAAATAATCACAGAATCATTTGCTTGCCTAGTTGGGATTGCTTCAATCCATTTAGTGAAGTAATCGATCGCTGTAAGAATCCAATGATGCTGACCTGATGATGATGGATGAATCTCCCCAATAAAATCTAGTCCCCACTGCTGGAATGGTGCTTCTACATAGATAGGCATCAAAGGTAAAGGTACAAGCTTCTTCTTACCCTCGAAAATATGGCATTCATGACAAGCAGCAACCCTCTTGTAGACATCCTTAAACATTGTAGGCCAATAATACCCTGCTATCATAGTCCTGTTCATCGTCGCCTTCCAATAATGGTGACCTCCACAATCTCGTTTGTGGAACTCCTTAATCAATTTATCAGCTTCTTCTTCCAGCAAATAATTCAGCAAAATTCCGCCAGTATCCTTCCAAAACAGATTCCTGTAAAATATAAAGTATCTAAAAGATTTCAGCTTAACAAACCTTGCTTTTGAATTTGTTAAATCGGCAGGTGCTTTATGGTGTTGTAGGACAAAAATAACTTCCTTGTACCAATCTGAAGTGATATATTTTTCTTCAATAGGAACTAGTTCCTCCTCATCATCTGAAATTTCTGAAATTTCTGCAATCCAATTTATATCAAGACAGTCAAAGTTTGACTGTGCCATCAGCTTTTCCAAGCCTTTCCCTTTGACCAATTTTGTCGGTTTAATCTCTATATCATATTCTAGCAACTTGGCAATCCATTTTCCCCTTTTACCATCAGGGTCGACTTGAGTGAGGATGTCTTTCACAACAACATTAGGAACAAATGCCACAATAGGAGAATGCAGAATATAAATTCTGAAATATTTGATAGCCTTCACCAAGGCATAGGCCTGCTTTTCTAAAATATTATATTTCAGCTCAGAATTGGCTGATGTCCTACTAAAGAAAGAAATCGGTAGCTCAATACCTTGCTCTCCCTTTTGTAGTAGAACTCTAACGATAATATTCTCTGATGCAAAAGTAAAAACCAGAAATTCCTTTAAGAAATCTAGACTGATCAATACTGGTGCTTGTGTGAGTGCCCTTTTGATCTCCTCAAATGAGTTTCTTTCTTCTGCTGTCCACTTAATATCAACTCCCTTCTTTAGCATCCTTATTATGTCCTTCATAATCTCAGCAAAATTAGGAATAAATCGCCTTACAAAATTAACCTTTCCAAGGAAAGATTGAATCTCCTTCCTACTTCTTGGAAAATCCACCTTCTGAATTGCATTGACCCTGTTTGGATCAATCTTAATCCCATCTTTGGAAATTATATGTCCAAGTAATTTACCTGAATTTAAATAAAAAATACCTTTGATGGGATTTAGAGAGATGCCAAACCTTCTACATTTCAACAGAATTCTTTCCAAGTGTTTCAAGTGATCTTCTTCCCTCCTTGAGAAGACTATTATGTCATCAAGATACACAATCACCATCTTTTCCTTCTCTTTAGAAAATGCAATGTCCATTTCCCTCAGAAAGGTGGCTCTTGAATTCATGAGACCAAATGGCATCTTGGCGTACATGAAAGTACCCCACAGTGTAGTAAAGGTTATTTTTTCCTGATCATCAGGATGTACAAGGATTTGACTATAACCTGAAAAACCATCAAGCATATACATTCTTTGAGAACCAACAATAGTTTGTAAAGTTGATCCATCTTTGGGAGAGGATAATTATCCTTCAGGGAGGCTTTATTCAAATTTCTGAAGTCAACGCATATTCTGATTTCTCCACTCTTCTTTCTAACGAGAACCAAATTTTCAAGCCAATTTGAAAATCTGATTGGGACAATGATTTTAGCATCAAAGAGATTTTTGACCTCCTTCTCAATCAATGGCATGAGAAGTGGGTTTATCCCCCTCAACTTCTGCTTGAATGGTTTTTCATTTTCTTTTATGGGAATAGTATGCTGAATAATGGTGGGATCATATTCTTTCAAATCAACATAATTCCAAGCAAAGACATCTATGAATCTCTTCATCATTTCAACATACTTAAACTTCATATCAGCTGAAAGAAACTTTGAAAGTTTAATCATTTTGGGCATAGCTATAGTACCAAGGTTACAACTCTCAACTTCTTCATCATCAACTTGTATTTTAGGGGATTTAAAAACATCATTCTGGTCAAAAAGTTTTTCTAGAGGAAGAAGTCCCTTTTTTATGGAATTGTTCTTTGTTTGCAAAACTTCGAAATTCCCTTTAGATTCAACCAACATGTTTTTCTGATCTACTTGTACATTTTCAAACTCTTCTTTCAGCTCAACAAAGTTTTTAACCTATTGATCATCCTCAAAAACTTGCCAGTGAGTAATATTATCAGGGATAGCTGGCTTATGGTGGACCTCAACCTCATACTTTTCTGTGGAGTGCATAGGAATAATGAAAAGACTTGTAGAGACAGTAAGAGAATCAACAATGGAGTTTTGTTCTCTAGTTTTGACTATAAATGAATAGGCTTAAAAATTTTCTAACATGTCCAAAACCAAATTCATATATGCTCTCATCTTTGTGTATTTTGTTTGATAAACACCCTCAACCTGTTTGATGACTAATTTTAAATCTCCAAAAACAGAAATGTTTTGAGCATTCATTCTTTTCAAAACTTCTAGACCCAAAATCAAGGATTCATATTCAGCTATGTTGTTCGTGCAATCAAAGTTCAGTTTATAGGAAAATAAATTACTCTCATCACTTGGATTTCTAATCCAAATCCTTGCTTCTGCTCCTTCTATGCCTGTTGATCCATCAAAATGCAATGACCATCAACCTTCTTTCTCCTTATCGCTAACTTGTTGACCTTTTGTTTGCTGATTTTCAAACCGCTGAATTTCAAAACTTTGATTTTTTGCTTTCCTCTCCTCTTCCGCTTGATTAGTCAACTCATTAAAAAGAATAGCAGAACCAAGTTCAGTATCAAGAGCATAAATTGGAAAGTTTTGGGGTTTATCTTTGCTACTCACCATGTAGGCCATTCTTGTCTCTCGATACAATCTTCTTTGCTCCCCAAAGATGGGAATGGTAGCATAAGTAAGATCCATCTGCATTGTACCTTTAATTTTTGCTGCCCATGACCTTGACAACAACATACCAAACTTTGGTGGAATTTCTGCTACTACAATGTACATGACTACAATCTTAGCAGGAAGTTGAGTCAGACCAACAACAACATCCTTGATTAAACCAATGCATTGAACTCTTTTTGAATCAAAAGAAAACAAATATTTATATGGTCTAGTTGTTTCTAACCCCATTATTTCCATGATTACTTTGGGCATAAGATTGTGAGAGGCCCATGAATCCAACATAGCATTATGCAATGTCATATTGTGAATGCTAAGGCTCACATAAAAAGGAGGGACTTCCTCATTCTGTTCATCTTCTAGTCTTGGACCCAAATATATGGTTGGATGATCTTCTAATACATTCAAGATATAAAAAGCTCCTGGTTGTGAGTTTAACATTTTAAAAATCTTGCTTCTATATTCATCTACCTTGAGAATCTCACCAAAAGGGACTGATATTTTTATTTTAGAAATTTCATTCTCAAGATTGAAAACAAAAAGATATTTTTCAGTTTCTTTGATAGGAGGAACAACTGGTGCATCTTTCTTACCTTCAACGTCCTTAGGAGTATCCTTCTTGCCATCAAAAACCTTAGGTGTATCCTTCTTAAGATGTTTTTTGTTTGCAATGATAGGTACATTCCTATTTTTGACATTATATTGTTTCTGCATCTCAAAAATAGCATGTTGATACTCCTTTTAGATAGTCTGATGTTTCCTCTTCATGATTGTTTTGATCTGATTGATCATGTTCTTCTTTATTTAAGCAAATTCCTGACATTTCTTCATCAAAACAATGAATAGACTCCTCAGGAGCTTCAGGGTCATCTTCTTCATCAATCGAATTCTACTGAAAAGGAGGTCTCACTAGAGGATCAGGCTGCTGATTTCTACTCTCCCTCAGTCTCAGCTAATTTTGAGATCTCCTGAACTGAGGGTTTCTAAATTGAGGTTCATGTTGTGCAATAGGAGCAGATGTGTTCCCAAGGGCTAATCTATCCATCAAATTTTCCATTGTTTTCATCATTGAATCTAGCTTATCCTAAGAGGTAGAGGATGAAGGTTTCTCTTCTTATTTCAACTTAGCCTTACCCATTTTTGACTTTTTAGCTGCTATCAGGTTAACCTCCACCTTCACAGCATCATTTTGGATTTTAGAAAGTGTAGGGGATTCTCTTTCTCTCAACAGTATGGAAAACTCATAGTCAAAGGCTTCAGCATACCTCATTTGAGCCAAGGCTTCTGGTGGTTTCAAACAGGCAAGAATAGAGTATAACACTTTATTAAATCTCTTTGAAAATTTTTGGACAGTTTCATCAGCAGCTCTCTTCAAAGTGCTATACTCAGTGAGGGCTTGTACTGGATTAGTTCTATTTCCCCATTTTCTTAGGAAAAAATCTTCAAATTCATTCCAATTATGAATAATTCTAGGAGTAAGAGATTTATACCACTTCCTAACCTCACCAGTAAAACTCCGAGCAAACAAAATTGACTTAATATCTTCATGATCAACCTCTTTCCTGTCTATAAAATCATTAAATTGATCCACATGATCCTCCGCTGTAATGTCTTCATAACTTCCCCAAGTTTTGATTCTAGCAGCATATTTACTAGGGAGGTCATGTAAGACAGCATGAAGGACAAGAGGGGCGTATCTAGCAGGTGCAGCAGATGGATTTCTAGCCATGGTTAGAGGTACTGTGGTAATTTTAGGAATGATAGAAACAATGGATGAAAAAATGCTACGAGGAGGATTGTTTGGTCTTTGTGAGCCATTAAAAATTGAGCTCCAGTTTGGAAGAGGTAAACCAACTTTACTTTTCAACAATACTTCAAAAGGATCAAGCTATTTCAACTTATCTAAAGACTCTCTTTCCAACAACAACTCTGAAGTAACACCTTCCAGAAATTCTTCTTTGTCTTCTTGTGTTACTAGGGCTGATGTATCTATTCCTCTCTTGTGCAAGTCTAAGATAATTTTAGTTAGCTCCTTTTCACTTTCTGATCTAAATAAAACTTCATGAATTTTATCATCAACTCTTTTGTCTTCAGGACTTCTTGATATTTCAGAGGACAAGGATTTCGAATGAGATGGAGTACCTGATATTTTAGAAATATCTTGACTGCCTCTTGAAATGGTGTTTGGATTGTCCACGATAGCAGGTGGATCTGGGTCAGGATTACTCCTCATGTATCTCCTTCTCGAAGCCACCTTTGAACATATAAACTTTAAATGGAGTCTCCAAGGTAGATGCAGCCTCGAAAAGCTTTCTGAGCTCCTGCTACCTTCAGAAGCTCAGCTTCAAAATCTCGGGAAAGTATAATATTCGACTCCCGGCAGACGCACCAAAATGTTATCACGAAATCAGACCTGATAGGCTGCTAATCAAGCTAATATGATGTAACTGTTTCAAACCAATATTTTGATTGAGGCTTAGCCTCCTCAACCTGAGAGGGCTCTCTCAAGGGTTACTGATTTTTGATAGAAATATAGATGGCTAACTCTATGTGGGGTAAAAAGCAGATAAAAATAGATATTGGCTGTAAATCACATTAGCAAGTGCACATTGGGCTTATGGAGTCATAATAGCTTCAGAAAAACCAAACAATCTACTTAGCATGGAAGTCAAGGCATATCAGAGTTCAAGTCAAGGAATACACATGTGAAACTATAAAACACACAGTCAGTTTGTCTATGAAGGAAGTCAGAGCATCAATGATGAATTCTGAGTAACATAAGCAAACACCACTGCAATAGGATATTAAAAAAATGCCATCAGAAAAAGAACATACTATAACTCTTCATGAATCTTGAGTTAGCTAAGTAGAAAACTTTGTATTAAGCTAAAAACAGTCACTTACAATAAACATAGTATTTTTGCTAAAAAATGTCCAACCCTTAGCATTTCGACTTCTTCATCTTTATAGATCATTTAAAACGTAGGATAATCTTATCCTCAACTAGATACATCGAATTCCTACTGTTTGACACCTTTCCTAACCATATAACATGGTATTTATTACAAAATGACAGCTGCAAACCTAATGAGTAAACTCTTTAACTCTACTCATAACAACCTTATCTAAACTAGATTACATATTTTTCCAACTGTATTCCCATGAGGTCAAATCCAGATGATAGGCTTTAACATTTAATGTCCTCAATGCTGATCTCTTGCAAACTAGGAAACTGTCCCATGTTTTCTAGGCTTAGATTTCTTTGTGTTTTTGAGGCACTTTAACCACCATGAACCCATGACTTCGAAACCATTGGCTGTCAGGAATTCAAATAACATGTGTTCAAAATCATCCATAAGTTCCAGCTGTACAAAATCATCAACGAACTTCCCAAAATAGCCAAAACACACCTGCACTACGAAAACAACATAGTTTCATAGTGCTTTTCGTAGCGTAGAATTTTAACTTATTTGCCTTCAAAATTTGATTTCCTGCCTTTGGGATTATGTGAATATTCACTTGACACACCCTCCTTAGAAAATTCAAGCCAAAATATACAAGTCTGCCCTTCAAAAATTTAAGGAAAAGGGTGAAAAACGCTGCTACAACAGTTTCGAAGCGTATTTCACCCTTTTTGCACTATTTGCACTACGAAACTGCTGAGTGAGCAGTTTAGTTCAGATTTTCTTCAAAACTGAATCCAAAATTTGCCCAAAATTTCAGAAATTCACTGGTTTCTTCAAGAAAAACAACCATATGAACTAAAGCATCATTTCATGAAGTTTATTCTTTATTACCCATTTGATTATACCTTTGAATTTTTCACTCTGCACCTTGGTTTTTTGGTCCATCCTGAGACAATTTCAATTGCAGCTCCAAATCCTCCACTTGGCCTCTTAACCTTCTATTACTGGCTCTCAAATGAGTATTAATAAATCTGATAAATCTTGCTTCTTTGATAGCTGGCACTATCCATGTGAAAAACTGCTCTGCAACACTTGGAATTTTAGACCTAGAAACAGTTTGGCCTTCCCATACTGCTTTCATCCTCTTAAACTCTGTTTTTTCAATGTTGTGCTTTCTGGCCCTCTTTTTAATCATTTCAATCTCTTGGTTTGCTAGTTTCAACCTTTCTTCAAGCAGTTGACACTTTGTCATGTGTTCCTTTCGCTTCATTGTCTTGCTGGCTGCATGCTCCACTATTGGTGATGAGAGATCAACCACCTCTTCAGGGACTTTGGCTGCTTCAATAGTTAATTGGACATATTTACTGCCTTCTTGGAGTTTATTTGCATGCCTGGTTAAAGGTTTCCTTGCTTGGAAAATAAATGTTACATTTTCACCCTCAAATTCAAGTTTTTTAGATGATTTAAATCTTTTCTGTTTGTGTTCATCCACTTCAATGAAATATTCTTGCACAATGGGTGATTCTTCTATATAAATTGCATGAACTATGTCATCCAAGTTTCCTTTCATCATTGGGCTATCCTCTGTACCTGAAACAACTTGTTTTCCCTTTTATGCTATAACTTGGCTTCTTGTCTTTCTCTGGATTTCCTGCTTGCTGGCCACTTGTTTTTTTTTTGCTTCTTTGACCCTTTCTAATCTCTGTTTTGTAGTTGATGGAGTTTTTGCAACAAGCACCTGTGTCTTCTATGTTCTTTTCTCAACCTATTTTCGCGGTTTCAACTTTACGAACCTCTTTTCTCTTGCAACCACAGGCTGAATAGACTCTGCTGGTGGCGATGAAGGAGTCTTTTTAGTTTTAGGGTGTCTAGCTGGGGTTAGGGTTTCCATTTCAAATCCACTCATAAAAAAAAGGAAGACCAATCCTTGCTTATTTTCTAAAGCTCATTCAAACCAATAACTTTATCAAACCATGGTGAAACAGAGAGGTTTCACAACCATCAGACTTGGCTTGTAATTTATCAAACATTTTGGCAAGGCTCCTATGTAAGTAAAAGGGCAAGTCTAATGATATCCTACCTGTGAAATGGAGCATCAACTTGAAATGATAAGTATAAACTTTATGGTACCTACCTTCACATGTAAACTATATTTGAATGTTGAACAACAGCTTGGCATAAGTATCTTTGATGTAACCCCTAGGTATTGCATTGTTCAGGTCCATATCTGCATATTCAATTTTCATGAATTCCTTGCATGGTTCCATGTCAAACTTAAAACATTTAAACCAAGTCTCCTGCCCCCTTGGTATTTCTGTCACAAAAGCAATGATCTCAGGTGTGACTGGCACATTTAACATCCCAATTTCGGTGTTGGTTCCACTGAAGTGTAAGGCAAACTCTTTAGACACCTAAGTGTGGCAACCTTGCAACTTTTGACAAAATCTGAGACAGCCAGCTTTGCTAAAAGCCTCCATCACTATTTGATCCTCAATAATAGCATTTACATTCTCAGGCTCATATCTTAGACAATGTCCCCCTCTGTGGACCTTCTTCTCCTCTGCCATGCTTCCTTTAAAAAAAAAGCCTGTCAGCTTCTCTCGAATCATTAAAACAACCTCGCTTGATTATGCATGAAAAACCTCACTTGATAACATAGAATAACCTCTCTTGAGAAAAAGGAACAACCTCACTTGATTACAGTGAAGATAGCCTTGGCATAGAACAACCACAGGCTTAACTCTAATGCTTTAGAGCTTAAACAGTTGAGTGGAGGCATATCAGAGTTCAAGTCAAGGAATACATCTTTCTTCAATCTTTCTTCAAGCAGTTGACACTCTGTCATGTGTTCCTTTCCCTTCATTGTCTTGCTGGCTGCATGCTCCACTATTGGTGATGAGAGATCAACCACCTCTTCAGGGACTCTAGCTGCTTCAATAGTTAATTGGACATCTTTACTGCCTTCTTGGAGTTTCTTTGCATGCCTTGTTAAAGGTTTCCTTGCTTGGAAAATAAATGTTGCATTTTCACCCTCAAATTCAAGTTTTTTAGATGATTTAACTCTTTTATGTTTGTGTTCCTCCACATCAATGAAATCTGCTTGCACAATGGGCAATTATTCTATATCAATTGCATGAAGTATGTCATCCAAGTTTCCTTTCATCATTGGGCTGTCCTCTGTACCTGAAACAATTTCTTTTGCCTTTGATGCTATTGCTTGGCTTCTTTTCTTTCTCTAGATTTCCTGCTTGCTGGCCACTTGTTTTTTTTTTTGCTTCTTTGACCCTTTCTAATCTTAGTTTTGCAGGTGATGGAGTTTCTGCAACAAGCACCTGTGTCTTCTCTGCTCTTTTCTCAACCTGTTTTCTTGGTTTCAACTTTACGAACCTCTTTGCTCTTGCAACCACAGGGTTACTAGAATATGCTGGTGGTGGTGAAGGAGTCTTTTTAATTTTAGGGTGTCTAGCTAGGGTTAGGGTTTCCATTTCAAATCCACTCATAAACAAAAATGAAGACCAATCCCTGCTTATTTTCTCAATCTCATTCAAAACCAATAACTTTATCAAACCATGGTGAAACAGAGAGGTTTCACAACCATCAGACTTGGCTTGTAATTTATCAGACATTTTGGCAAGGCTCCTATGTAAGTAAAAGGACAAGTCTAATGATATCCTACCTGTGAAATGCAGTAGCAGCTTGAAATGATAAGTATAAACTTTATGGTACCTGCATTCACATGTAAAGTATCTTTGAATGTTGAACAACATCTTGGCATAGGTATCTTTGATGCAGCCCCTAGGTATTGCATTGTTCAGGTCCATGTCTACATATTCAGGTTTCATGAATTCCTTGCATGGTTCCATGTCAAACTTAATACATTTAAACCAAGTCTCCTGCCCCCTTGGTATTTCTGTCACAGAAGCAATGATCTCAGGTGTGACTGGCACATTTAACCTCCCAATTTTGGTATTGGTTCCATTGAAGTGTAAGAAAAACTCTTTAGACACCTAAGTGTGGAAACCTTGCAGCTTTTCACAAAATCTGAGACAACCAGCTTTGCTAAAAGCCTGCATCACTATTTGATCCTCAACAATAGCATTTACATTCTTAGGCTCATATCTTAGACAATGTCCCCCTCTGTAGACCTTCTTCTCCTCTGCCATGCTTCCTTTAAAAAAAAAACCTGTTAGCTTCTCTGAAATCAGTAAAAAAACCTCGCTTGATTATGTATGAACAACCTCACTTGATTATGTATGAACAACCTCACTTGATAACATAGAACAACCTCGCTTGAGAAAAAGTAACAACCTCACTTGATTACAGTGAAGATAGCCTTGGTATAGAACAACCACATGCTTAAATCTAATGCTTTAGAGCTTAATCAGTTGAGTGGAGGCAAAGGAAAACTGGAATGACTGAATTAGGCAAGATTTTCGAATTTGAAATCCCATTTTACAACTGAATGATGCCCCTATCATGATGATGATGGATGTGAAATGGGTGAGTACTTTGAATCTGACCTCTAATTGACTCACCATACCATTGCCCTATCATTTCTTAACGGATTTCTGACAAATTTTGGCTTTCTTGACATGACATTTAAGAAACTGCACTTTCGTAGTGCATGTAGTGTATTTTTCGCACTTTGCGCTATGAAAGTAGCAACGCTTTCGTAGCACAAAACCCTTTTTTTGAACTAACGGCGCTATGAAATGGAGTATTCTTGGATAATTGCATAAATTTAGCCCAAAACTTAATGAAATGGCCCCTAAATGAAAAATATGAATCTTTGATCATGGAATGGACCTTGAAGGACTTTATTTGAACTTAAATGATGACCTTTAAACTTATAAAAACTATGACCTACCCTTAACCAAAATAAAAATGACTTTCAGACTTATTTTAAGACCATGATAAAAAACAAAGTTGACATATAATATTTTGAATATTTTTTTAGGTGATAACAACTTCATGCACTAACCGATTTTTAATGGCTGACCTAAAGCTCAAGTTTCTTCTTTGCACAAGAAACCATAACATCCCAAGCAACAATTCCCCATCCACAACTCTAGAATATGTGTCCCTTGACTCAATCCCACCCCTT
Organism: Pinus albicaulis; assembly: GCA_034641835.2. Classification (NCBI taxonomy): domain Eukaryota; kingdom Viridiplantae; phylum Streptophyta; class Pinopsida; order Pinales; family Pinaceae; genus Pinus; species Pinus albicaulis. The sequence continues at coordinate 1,929,585,954 of CM076575.1, forward strand.
TTTTTATTTCAAACATTGCAAAATATTTAACTCATTTTTATAATGTGGCTTATACTAGAACCTTGGGTGGGTTGTCATAGTCCCCTCCCCCTTGAGGGAACGTCGCCCTCGATGTTCATTTACACCTATACAATGCCAAAACTAAAATAGTACACAATTTATTCCATGGAGCTTTATACACATATCTCTATACAATATTTACAATTATACACACTTGTTTTAATCATCAAACAAGAAGGGATAATTAACTTTCATGGAATCAACCATTTCCCACGTGGCCTCCTTTGGCCTAAAGTGATTCCACTGCACCTTGACTTGATCTCTGACTCGATTCTAAAGCATGAGGCTCCTCCAGTCTAGAATGTACATTGGTTCTCGTTGGAACTCTCCCTCTAGCTCCACTTGTATCACGGACCAATCAATCACATGATTAGAATTCGATACATATCTTTTAAGTAAAGAAACATGGAAAGCATCATAAACTCTAACAGATGGAGGTAAATCTAGTCTATATGCTATTGGTCTAATCCTCTCAAGTATTTCAAATGCCCCACAATATCGTGGTGCCAACTTGGAAGATGTCCCCATTTTAGGGAAATTTTCTTCGGTTTAATTCTTAGGTAAACATGTTCTCCCACTTGTGATCCAGATATTTTACTTCAAGGATGCATACAAAATTGCATTTAAAAGAGCATGTAACCAAGTAGGATACACACATAAAATGTAGTGGAAAATAAAAGAAACCATGATATCAAAGACATAAGGCAATTTGATAACGTAGTTCACCCAATGTAGGCTACATCTCTAGGCCCTACTCAATGTTGGGGAGGCCTCTTTCATTAAATGAAAGTGAAAATAAATTACAAGAAATTACAAAATGACACCTTATACCTCCACTTTCTAGGATGGCCTAAAAATGTGAACCTTTGTTGGAGAAACAGGCTGCACGGTTGGATTCCTGGTGAAAAATTGTGAAAATGACTATAAATTTGAACCCTTTTTAACACTAGCACTTATGGACCCCCAGGGAATATTCTATATTCTCTCAACATAAAAAAAAATATATCCCTATGTCGGGGTTCTGCCCCTAGAACTGCGTGTTAGGATTCTGCCCTTCTTGTTTCATGCACCGTTCCGCTGTCGAACTCGTCGATCTTCACCTCTCCTCCGCTCGAATGTCAAAGGCTAGATTTTAAATGGTGTTGCACGGGTGGATATACCATCAGAGTCGTTGGGCAAGTTGGTTGTAGATCTGAATAGCATCGGGGTGATTGGGGGTTCCAACCCCGCGGACCCCCCCATATGTATCTGACGTGTTTATTTTGAATGTTTCCGCTTTTGCGTTTTGTGGTGTCTAGCGGTTATTGGGCTGCCGCTGGTGGGCCGACCCATTGACCAACGCAGGTTTGACACCCGTTGGTCCTTCATTTCACGACAAAAGTTCAATGATGTCCCATATACATGATATATATAACACGTGGCTCGATCCACTGACTGTTGTGCGGTTTTCCAATTGTTTGGAGTTACATGTATAGTAATATATGCCCCAAAGTAGGTTTTTGATATAGTTTCAACCCCAATTTTTATTGCATATGTCGCATGATATTATCATATGGTTATATCATAACCATATATATATATAATTGTGTTTTTTTGTGTCTTTTGTGCAGGGGTAGAGAAAAAAACACTGGCGCGACATGTGTCGATGATTAATTTTCCATTTAGTAGCCACATAGGCAAAGTAGGTCCCCATGTCTCCTTATGACTTGCAAAGTTCTAACAATGATAGAATGGTCATACGATCTCTAATTGAGGTGTAGTTCACACCATTGGGTTCATAATGAAGATTTATTTAACCTCGTGTCATTATAGCCAAGGTTTGAGAATTTCAAAATTTGAGTCTTTGAAGATCCTCCTGGATCATTCCTCCCCACTAATGAGCTTTTGGGTCATCGAAATATTTATCAGTCAATTGGAAAGTGAGGGAATTTCTCCCTCACTTTCTCTTTTTTAATCCAACGAGCCTTACTTGGATGCATTCCCTTGAAAACAATATGAAGGTACTCCACGTCTCCCTGTCGTGAAGTCTTAGCCCTCCTGTTCAAGTATTCGTTAGCTTGTCCAAGTATTCGGGTGCAAATTCGTCCATTGTAGGAACCTGTCCAAACTCTTCAATTTCCATGATCAAAGGAGGTTTATAAAGCTTCAAGTTTGCAATGTTTACCACTGAGTACATTTGCATGTATGCTAGCAAATCAAGACGAAAATCATTGTCTCAAATCTTCTCTAATATGGTGAATAGGCCATATTGGATTGGTCTCAACTTATTTCCTTCCCCTTTCAACCTGTCTTTGCTGATGTGAAGCCACACCTTGTTCCCAACTTTGAATTGGTGATCAACCCGGTGCTTTTCATGTCAAGCTTTGTATTGAGCTTGAATTTTCTCCAACTTCTCATACACCATCTGGTGAATAATCTGAATTCGCTAAATGAACTTTCGTTCTTTTTCCATGTCATCTTTCTCACTGGAATCTTTATCTTTCCCAAAGACCATGTATAAGGGATCCTTTGGAAAATATCCAAAGAATGTCTTGAAATATGAGCTCTAAGTGGATGAATGCACTGCCCGATTGTATGCATGTTTTACATAGGGAAGTTTCTCGTTCCACAACTTGAGGTGCTTGCCACAATAGCCCTAGAGTAAATGTATCAATGTGCGTTTGAAAACTTTTGTTTGTCTATCGGTCTGTGGATGAAATGTTGTGCTCCTCTTCAGCTTGGTGTCCTTAATTCTCCACAAATTCGTTCAAAACTCTCCAAGGAAGTGAGAGTCTCAGTAATACAAAATGGATGTGGGCAACCCAAAGTGCACCCACACAAATTGGAAGAAGAGATGAGCAGTCTACTTTGCAATGACCTACTTTTTACAAGGCATTAAGACACATATTTTGCTAAATCGATTCACAATGACATACAAATAGTCATGAACTCTCCTAGAAAAAGACAAACCGCCAACAAAATCCATTGACACACTTTCTCATGGATGACTAGGAACATGGACGGGTGTGTAGAGCCTTAATTTTCTATTAGAGGGCTTGCAAACTGAACACAACACACATCCCTTTACATATCGAGTCCCAATATTTTTCATGTGAGGCGAATAAAAAAACCTTTGTAATTGACACAAGGTTTTCCCTACACCAAAATGACCCGACACAAGAGAGGTATGTGCCTCTCTGATCACATGTATTCTTTCATTGGTGGGAATACAAAGTTTCCTAAGATGGTTCCCTGCAAATGGTAATTGTCCACCTGCGATCCATGAGTAAGCTTTGCATAAATCTCCTTAAAATATTTAGCTTCAATCTATTGTTCAAAATAACTTTCAAAAAACAAAGAAACATTTTTCAAAACCATAGATGCAGAAATAGGATAGCAAGAAAGCATATCTGCCACTTTGTTGTTGGTTCCCTTCTTGTATTTGAATAGCAAGTGAAACTACTGGAGGAATCCCACCCATCAAAAATTACATGCTTGTTGAAGCTTGGTTTGTGACTGGAGGTATTGCAAGGGTTGGTGATATGTGTGAATGATGGTTCCCTTTCCAATCAAATAGTGCTTCCACTTTTTCATGCTTTGAACCAAGGCATACAACTCCTTGTCATATGTGGGATAATTCACAACAACTTGGGAGAATGTCTCTGAATGGTAACATATAGGTTTCCTTTTCTGCATCAATACTGCTCTCATGGCATACCCACTGGCATCTGTCTCAATCTCAAAAGGCTGTTGGAGGTTAGGTAAGGCCAAAACTGATGTGATATTGATATTTTGTTTCATTTTATCAAAGGATTTCTGTTGCTTTCCTCCCCACTGAAAGGTTTGCTTCACACTTGTCAAAGCATGCAAGGGGGATGCAATAATGGAGAAGTTGGCAATGAACCTTCTCCAATATTGTACTACACCAAAAAATCTACGAACTTCTGTAACATTGGCAGGTTTAGGCCACTTTACAATCACATCAACTTTAGAAGGATCTATTTTTTATCATCAATCTCCAACAATGTGGCCCAAGTAAACCAAAGAGGTCTTACCAAATTCAAACTTATACATTTTGACATACAAATTTTCCTTTTGAAAGAAATCAAGCACCTTTTTAACATGACTCACATGATCTTTCTATGTCCTACTTAAAACAAGAATGTCATCAAGATACACAAGTACAAAATCATCAAGAAAATCCTGAAAATATCATTCATTACCCTCATGAATGTGGTCAGAGCATTGCATAGTCCAAATGGCATCACCAACCATTCAAAAAACCCCTATTTTTTCTTAAATGCAGTCTTCCATACATCCTGTTCTACAATCCTAACCTAATGGCCAAAATGCAAGTCCAATTTTGTGAAATAGACAACATTTTTTAATTGATCTGATAAATCATCAATGCGAGGGAGAGGGTACCGATTCTTCACGGTTATTTTGTTGAGTGCTTTGTAGTACACACACATCCTTCCTGTGCCATCCTTATTTGGCATCAACACAATAGGTGAATTACATGGAGAAGAACTTGGCCTTATGACCCCTTGTTTCAACAATTCCCGCACTTGCTTCTTTATCTCCTCCATCCCAATGGTTGATAACATGTACATACCAATATTTGGTAAAGGAGCATCCTGCTGCAAGTGGATCTCATGTTGGGTCTCACGCTTTGGATGAAACCCACTTGGTTACTGAAAAGATCATTATATTTAGAAACAATTTAATATAATTATTTTTGATGAGTGGGATCACAACCTTGGAAAGCTTCATATGCCTCCTCATCTTTTTCTCTCACAACCATGAGCATGCACCCTTTGCTGGAATTGACCAATCTCTTCATCTGACCTGCACTTATAAGACTAGCACTGATCTTGGCACGATGAGCCCAAACAATATATTCCACCTCATCTTTCCCTAGATGATACTGTTTTCATGGCAAAATAAAAATTCTTTCCTATCATACAAATATGGACTCCCCAATACAACACCACAGATATCCAAGAGTACAACATCAAGATCAACCTAATCTACTAGTTTGGATGCAATAAAAAATCTAGCCCTACACTGTTTGGTTACATGTAATTTGGATTTATCACACACCCAACCAAGAGGGTAGGGTTTTAGATGAGGCTTGGTCTCCATCCCTAATTTCTTAACCAAGGATTCTGAAATCAAGTTTACTTTTGAGCCCAAGTCAAACAAGGTTTCCACTTTAGTATGTTTCATCACAAATCTAATGTGGAACAATTCAAACCTCTTTCATTTATTAACACGAGATTCATTTGAATTACTTGTACTTGCATGAAATTCAGAATTTTCATTAGCATGAAGATAAAGGTTACCTTGTATGCCCACTTTTGTGATCTGTGTTTCATCACCAGAATTAGATCCAAGTTCCTGTTGAACGGTTTCCACCGTCTTCTGCTTGCCCTTTCCACCAAATGTCTTTGGATTCAACTCTGGATGCAAATTACAACAATGTTCATCATCATGGCCTTCCTTCTTGCAATGTGTGCAAGATGTCTTTACTCCTTCTTCTTTCTTGGTTGTAGCTACCTTCTTGTCCTTTCCATTTCCTTTTCCCTTGAACTGACCATTATGATGTTTAAAAGATGATTTCTTGGATTGATATTCTTTTTCATTCTTGCCCCTGCTTTAAGGTGAATTAACTTCACATTGGACGCATCAATAGTAGTAGGCTAAAAAACAACAAATAATGCCTGATGTAACTATGTAAATCACCAATATACTTTGTTACAGTTTCTGGTGAATCAAGTGAAATTCCCAAATTCAAAGCTTGTTTCCAAAACTCTTCTATGAAGATTTTTACATATTTACCCTTTCCTTGTCTCAAATATTTCCATTCCATTAAAGCCTTTTGTCAATAACCCAAAGGATAAAATTGATATTTTAATGCCGAAACAAAATTGGACCAAGAAGAAAGGATTTTACCCAAGTTTTTGCTACCTTTCTGTAGCTTGCTCTCCCACCAAATGAGAGCAGTGCCACTCAACCAAAGAGATGCCAATTGGATTGTGGCCTCATATTCCTCGATCTGATGAATCCAAAAATAGACCTCGATATGTCTAATCTAATTGTTTAATTTCTTTTCACTACATTCTCCGTTATTGTGGGCAAATCAAACTTTACATCTAGCTTAAAAAATGGTTTCTTAGATGCATTTCTATGACGCCTTTTAGAATGATGAGAAGAGGAAGAAGAAGAAATATCACTGGTGGATGGAGAGGGAGGGGATCTTCTCCTCCACCTCCATGGTTTACCGAGGCATGATCATTAGGCTCTTTCTTCTCAGGCTTGATTATCTTCTCATATTCTACAAATAACTTGTCAACTTTCTTTGCCACAGTGAAGTAGATCTTGCGATAATTTTTCTCTTCCTCCACTCGAGCTTCCTCATTTTCCATGTTCCATGTTCATGCTACATGCTCTACTTCATGATCAAAGGATTTGAGTTTTCATTCTCCTTTTTGGAGCTTGTTCCTGGTTAGCATTCACTTATGAAACTCGCATCGATAAGACCTACTCCGATACCAAACTTGATCTAGATATTTTACTTCAAGGATGCATACAAAATTGCATTTAAAAGAGATTGTAACTAAGTAGCATACACACATAAAAAGTAGCATAAAACAAAAACAACCATGAGATCAAAGTCACAAGACAATTTGATAATGAATTTCACCCAACGTGGACTACGTCTCTGGGCCCTGCTCAATGTGCGGAGGCCTCTTTCATTAAATGGCAGCGAAAATAAATTACAAATAATTACAAAATGACACCTTATACCTCCACTTCCGGTGATGGCTTGAAAATGTGGAACTCTACTAGAGAAACGGGCTGCATGGTTGGATTCCTGGTGAAAAATCATGAAGATGACTATAAATTCGACCCCTTTTTGACATTGGCACTTATGGACCCCGAGGGAAATATTCTAGATTCTCTTAGCATCAAAAAAAGATACCCCTGGGTCAAGGTTATGCCCCTGGAACCCTGCATCTGGGTTCCTCCCTTCTTGTTCCACGCACCATTTTGCTATCGAACTAGCTGGTCTTTGCCTCTCCTTCATTTGAATAACAAATGTTGGGGTTTAAGTGGTGTTGCGCGGGAAAATATCCCAACGGAGCCGTTGGGCAAGTTGGTTGGTGCTTTGAATAACACTCAGGTGGTTGAGGGTTCCAACCTTGCTGATCCCCCATATAAATATGGCATTTCGATTTTGAATGTTGGCGCTTTGTGTTTTTTGGTGACTGGAAGTTATGGGGCCACTCCTGCCCGACCGACTCACCGACTGACGCGAGTTTGACACCCGCCGATCCCCCGTTTCATGGTGGCCATTCAACGATGTCTCATATATATAATATATATAACATGTGGCTTGGTTCACTGAACGTTGTGAAATTTTCCAACCTTTTGGAGTTATATGTATAGTAATATATGCCATAAAGTGGGTTTTCGATATAGTTTAGACCCCGATTTTTATTGCATATGTCGCACCATATTATTATATGGTTATATCATAACCACACACACACACACACACACATTGTGTTTTATTTTGTCTTTTGTGCAGGGGCAGAGAAAAAAACACTGGCGCGACATTTGTCGATGAACAATTGGCCATTTGGTTGCACGTAGGCAGAGTAGGTCCCCATGTCTCCTTACGACTTGCAAAATTGTGACGGTGATAGAATGGTCATAGGACCTTTGATTGAGGTATCGTTCGTGCCATTAGATTCATAATGACAATTTCTTTAACCCGGTGTCATTATAGCCAAGGTTCGATAATTTAAAAATTTGAGCCTTTGAAGATCCTTCTGGATCAACTTGGAACTCTTTGTGTACCATATGCTTATCTGCATAGTTTTTTTGTCTACCTTGTGCTGCTTTTAAATTTTTCTTTATAATCCGAACTTGCTATTCCATATCCTTAGGCATATTAGGTCCTACATGCACTCTGTTTACGAGGTCACTCCAACTAATAGGAGTATTACATTTCCTGCTATACAATGCCTCAAAGGGGCTCATCTTTACGGACTCTTGGCGTCCATTATTGTATGCAAATTCCACAAGTGTAAGATATTATTCCCATTTATTGGGATGATGCATCACATACATCCTTAACATGTCCTCAAGGATCTAATTAATCATCTCTAGTTGCCCATTTGTTTGTGGATGATAGGTTATACTAAATGTTAATTATGTTCCCAATCCCGCAAATAATTCCTTCCAAAACTTGGAAGTAAACTTAGCATCTTTGCATGATAAAATCTTCTTGGGAATGCCATGTAGTCTCACAATCTCCTTCATGAATATTTGTGCTATATCACTAGCGGAATTAGTGGATTTGACTACCACAAAATGATCTACCTTACTAAGTTTGTCCACCACCACCATGATTGCATCATGTTGCTTAGCTGTTTTGGGAAATCCTATGATGAAATCCATAGTGACTACCTCTTACTTCCATTTCGAAATAAGGATAGGCCGCAATGATCCTGCAGTGTGTTTGCATTCAACCTTTACCTGCTGGCATTCCATGCATCTTACTAAGAAATATACCACTTATTTCTTTAGATTCGACCAATGATAATACTCTCTGACGACTGTGAGGGTCTGTTGATACCCTGGGTGGCTTGAGTAAGGCTTAGCATGGAATTATTTCATTACTAGCATTTTTTATTTCATCGTTGTTAGGCACATAAATTTTGTCTTTAAATCTAACTAAGTCGTCCTCAGTGAGATGAGATCCTTCATCCTCACCTCTTTTTTGAAAATTTTCCTTCAGTTGCTAGTACTTTTTGTCTAGCTATCCAAGGCTTTTGATTCTTTTTTCTAGATTTTTTCTGTACCAAATTACCGCTGCCAAGTGATTTACTTGGATTTTCCTTCTCAAGGCATAAAAAACCTTGTTTTCCTTTCCTTTTATGTGATTAATCTTAAATTCATTTTCGTTGAGCATGGACAACCATCTTGCTTGCATAACATTCAACTTCGGTTTTCCAAACAAATACTTGAGTCCACTATGATTTGACATGAGCGTGAAATTCCTGCTGAGGAGGTAGCGACTCCACATTTTCAAAGCATGAACTATAACAACCAATTCTAAACCACGTGTCACATAACTTTCCTCATGTTTATTCAACTTTATGGATTCATAGCACACTACTTGCCCTTCAACATTAAGACTCCATCGAGTCCCTCTCTACATGCATCTGTACACACCACAAAATATTTATCCAGATTTGCAATTGTCAGCACTAGCGCACTGGTGAGAATTGTTTCAATTGCTCAAATATTTTCGCACATTGTGCAGTCAATTCAAATCTTTTCCCTTTCTTTTGCAAAGTTGTAATGGGATGATCAATTTTGGAGAAATTCTGAATATATCTCTTGTAGTATCCTGCCAATCCCATGAATGATCTAATCACATATATGCTCTTTGGAGTTTGCCACTCCCTTATGGCGTTGATCTTTTTAGGGTCAACTGATAGACCTTCCTCAGAGACAATGTACCCTAGATAGTATATATGTGGTTGGAAGAATTCACACTTGCCGAGATTTTCATAGAGCTTATGTTATCTCAATAGCTGTAACGCCACAACCAAATGGTTTTCATGTTCTTCTTCTGTTTTTGAATAGATTAAAATGTCGTCAAAAAATACTATGACAAAATTATCTAAGTATGGACACAATAATTCGTTCATCAAGCACATGAATGTGGCCAGGGAGTTACTGAGTCCAAAGGGTACCACTACAAATTCATAGTGCCCATATCTTGTTCTAAAGACAATTTTATGGATATCTTCCTCCTTGATTCTCACTTGATGGTAGCTTGACCTCAAGTCGATTTTGGAGAAAAATGCTGCTCCTCTTAATTGGTCAAAGAGATCATCAATCCTTGGTAATGGGTACCTATTATTGATGGTTACTTTATTCAGCTGTTTGTAGTCAATGCACAATCAAAGGGTTCCATCTTTCTTCCATACAAATAATACTGTGCTCCCCAAGAAACACACTTGGCCTTATGTAACCCTTGTCGAGCATCTCCTTCAGATGTAATTTGAGCTCAACCAATTCTCATGTGCTCATTCTATATGGAGCCTTGGATGATGGTGCTGCTCTTGACACCAGTTCGATAGAGAAATCTATCTCCCTGTGAGGAGGAAATACAAGAACCTCCATTGGAAAAAACATTTGCATATTGTTGCGAAACATGGAACTTTTGAAGTAATTCAACATCCTTGTCATTTGATATTCTACCATCTTCCTTGCTCTGGAAGACTTGCACTACGAACAAAATGCATCTTTTTCTACTGATTCATTTGGATTACATAGCAGTGATCAACCTCATTCATGGGGGTTTCTTCTTGCCTTGCAACACTCTTTTTTTTCCTTGCCCATCCAAGCATTCTATTACTTTCTCATAGAAATCTAGCTTGGTCCGGTGTAGGTACGACCAATCCATGCCCAATTATAATTCAGACCCACCTAATGGTAACACATTCAAGTGGCCTATTGTGGCCATGCCATTGAGCTCAATTGCACATAACCTTACCCAATGGTTGATTCTTCTCCTTGTGCCTATTTCCAATTGAACCAACCAAGGTTCTTGATGTGACTCCTTGCCCAATCCACACTTCTCCACAAGTTATGGACTGACATAAATATAATTGGAATGTGGATCAATCGAAATGGAAATGAATTGTTTTTGTAGCTTACCTTCCATCTCAATGATGGATTCCTGGTGGTCTACTTGGAAATTGTCCACTGCTGCATAAACTCTAGGCATACTCTGACCTACTTTTCCCACTATGCTTGCCTCTTGAGTGTTGTATATATTTGATCCAATTTTATGTTGATGTGGGAAATATCTTCTCCTATGGTCCCCACCATAGGTCCAACACTTGAGTGGTTCTTGACCTTCAAACCTGGTTTGTGTTGTCGTTGGTTACCGCACATTTTTCTTGTTAGCGACATTGGGCTTTTGTTGAAATTTTCACGTATGAGCTGGGTGCTTTACTTCCCTCCTGTGTGGGTTCTTCTTGGGCCAAATATTATTATGTCTAGAATTTCTCTTGGTATGCTAGTTACTCCTAATATCAGGTCTCTACTTTGCTTGTTCACAACAATTTCCTAATTTCTTGATAACATCCTTCAGGGTTTTGGGTTCCTAAAATTCAATTTATATTTGAATGCCATAGGAAGCTCGTTGATAAACCTTTGAATCTTGGATTTCTCATCATTGAGATATGGTACGTACCTCAATTGTTCCAAGAAATTTGGTGGCATACTCATCATTGGTTAATTGACCCATTTGGAGCTCATAAAACACTTGTTTTGCTATCATAATACCGCTCAGATATGTAATGTTCTCCAAAGATCTCATAAAAATCCTCCCAAGTTAGCTCCTTCTTAGTAATGGCTCTAACACTCTTCAATTATTCCCACCACATGTCATATTTCCCTTTCAAACTGTACGCAACAATCCTAGCCTTCATATTCTCGGAATAATCATGTATTCTGAAAAATATCTTCATTCCCAACAACCATGCTTCTGCATCCTCTACCTTCTTCATATCCCCATTAAATGTAGATGGATTTTCCTTCTTAAACTCTCCAGGCATATGATCCTTTTATTTTTCCTTGCTTACTAAGTGATGGTGATGCCTTCGGGCAACCGATTTAGATGGTCTACTAGAGTACTGCACTTGTGTGTTGGTCCCTCCTCTTGGAGTGCTCAAACATTCACTTCCTAACACAATGTCCTCACTTCCTTGCATATACCTTTTCCTAGACCTACCAACATATGCTTCGTTGGTGTTTTATTCTATTTATTGAAGGCTTTTTATATCTTTATGACTCACCCTCCTCTCATATTGCCTTTTCCTCTTCCAATCCGAGAGACTTTTCATGATGACAACATTGATCTTTGCTTGCCTTTCGTGGGCTCTTACCAAACTCTCATTATTAGCCTTAAATATTATCACCTCATCCCTTAGGCTTCTCAAGGTGTTCACCCATTCTAAGGAATGAATCCCTCCCCCTTGGCCAACTAATCTCTCTCCTTCATTAGTTCTGACCCCATCACTTCCATGTTGTGATTGATCAGAACTGTATTCAACCATACCGGTCCTCATCACTATGGCTTCTTTTGTTTAATGCTGATTTTGATGTGCTATCAATCACACACATTGTTACCAACATTGATCTTTGCTTGCCTTTCTTGGGATCTTACCAACCTCTCATTATTAGCCTTAAATATTATCACCTCATCCCTTAGGCTTCTCAAGGTGTTCACCCATTCTAGGGAATAGCTCCCTCCCCCTTGGCCAACTGATCTGCCTCCTTCATTAGTTCTGACCCCATCACTTCCATGTTGTGATTTGTTAGTCATCCATAATTTTCACTATCTAAAGATGACTAAGTATCGGTTCTGGATTTCTAGAAACAAAGTTCATGAACATTTTGAGTTCTAGAAATCTCACTACCTTCATTATCCTTAGGATAAATTTTCACTAGTTTATCATCCTATCATGTCAAGGTCAGCATGCCACTCCCAAAAAAAAAAAAAAAGCCCATCATGGGCACATGTTATTAATTTTCACCATGTCTGGTCACCTTTGGCCTCAAGCCCACTATTCTTGTATTGCCCAACCTCTCCCACTGCTACCCAAAGCTACTAACCAAACAGGTCTGTTATGTATCCCAAAATTCTAAATCATTGATGGTCTCCAAAGTACCCCTGTAGGCTCTTTAGATAAATCAAGTACATTGTATTTTGGATCTTCAATATTTCATTTTATCACAAACTCTATCTTACATTTGATGATCCCAAATTTTAGGTCTCAGTCCAAAAAGCCAAGTCCAAGGACCTTCCACTAGGTCACCTAGGGTTTCATGAGTCCTAGGATGGATTTGGTATCCTACAAATCTTTTTTTATATCTACAAGAAGACTGCTTTCAAAGAAGAAAGAGACAAGTCATTTTGTCCTAAATTCATCAAAAAGATCATTCAAGGAAGGTCTTTGGCCTAAAGCATAAGTTTTGCAAGGAGGAACGCTACCCATTTTGAAATTTATGCAGAGCTGTCAAGGTGGCTATCAGCATAAAACTAGGTAAATTAAGAGGCCAAATCATCACTAAAGACATCCACAACAAAGGAAAGGCAACATGCCTATTTTCAGAGAAAGCTGGGGTTTTTAAAGGCAATTTTGTTGGTTTCATGACCTCCATGATTAAAAATAAACAAGGCTCATATCCTACTGTTCTTACACCTCCTCCTATCCTTAATATACCTTCACAAACATTTCCCATCACTCTTATCCCTCAAATTCATCATTTTTCTAAAAAAACCTAGTCTATGGCCACATTTTGATGCTTTTTAAGACTAGGCCTGTGTTTTGCCCTTTTTGACCCCTTCCCCTCACTCAATTCTTGAAATTCCACTTTCCCCTACTCCCTAACATCTATCTCTATCCCCCGAAATTTCCCCAAGAATTTAGACAAGCCTTAACCCCTTCATTCCACTCCCTCTGCAAGGCAGTCCTAAATCCCCACACCAAACCCTAATTTACTCTTCCAACTAAGATAGGGTTTGATATGAAAAGGAGGAACAAGAGAAAAGGATTCATTTGATAGATCATTTCAGCAAGAATAATTCCATACCAGCTCATAAACATCATGCCTCCATCATTTTACAAGAATTCATTCCAAGAGACAAGCCATGTGTCACGCCCAGGGCCAGTTTTGCTTCAAAATGTGTTTCTGACCAAACGGAGATGAAATTGACAAACGTGAGAGAGGTTTTTGTCAATAATAGGCCCAATAATAAAAACCTCCTTCATTTTTTACACAGGTATCATTTTTTTGGAGAAATGTCAAAAATACAGGTGTCACAGGAGAATTTCTGCACTACTGGAGTGACCTTGGGAAACTCAGGTTTTCTCACAGCTGGAGTATCCAAATGACTTTATTGATGAGTCAAATGAAAAATAGACTTGAATATATTTCCAATGATATATCATGAGTTCAATTTTTAATTGAGTAAGGCATCCAAAAGTGGCTTGCACCAGCACTCTGCATTTCTGCACCAACATTCATCACTTTTTTACCAGTGTTGGGAGAATCAGTTTTTGGAAATGTAAATGGACACCAAATGGAAAAAAAAAACAATTTTTGGAAATTAGACTTAACCCTCTTTCAAATGAGCTATCATGAGCTAAATTTGGATTGTGGAAGGCCTCCAAAAGTTGTCTGCACCAGAACTCTACATTTCTGCACCAGCATTCACCACTTTTGACTAGTGTTGGGAGAATCAGTTTTTGAACAGGTAAATGAACACCAAATGGAAAAAAAATATAATTTTTGGAAATTATACTTAACCATATTTCCAACGAGCTATCACAGGCCCATTTCTGACATCGGGAAGGCCTCCAAATGCCTGTTGCAAAAGGCATTTTTCTGCGCTACGCTCCTGGAAAGTTCAAAAAGACCAAACAGAGGCTCGGGAAAAAATTTCATGGTGCTGCGCTCCTGTATCTGCCTCCAGTGCATTTTTACACTGAGTGCTATGCTCCTGTAGGTGGGCACTGCGTTCTTACAATCTTGCCCGACGTGCAAAGTAACAACCCTTCAAAGAAGGCAAAGGTGAATTCAAGAGAGCACAGAGTTGAGGTTTATCATTACCTAAAGAGCACTTAAGCAACCTCCAAAGGAACCCTCTTGATCCAATAGTAAATTTTTGAAAAAATATACTATCATATCCCAACATTTCTACAGATATGCCTTGAAGATTAGTCTAAAGCAAAACAGAGGCAAAGAAAGACACCTACGAGAGTTCATGAAGTCATTTGCAGTTGATAAAAAGGTACAAGGAAGATCAAGAGCTCATAATAAGTGGTGAAAGTACTGCTCATCAACAGGTCTGTGTAAATCTCAAAAGGACAGTGGCATATGAGAAACATGGTGCATTACAACAAAGAGATCATTGGAAAGGATTTCGGCCTCAAGCATGAAGCTGGTAGAGGGACAACTGCCCTTTGCCACACTCCTGCAAAAAAGGCAAAAAAGTTATCAGATGCACCATACGGTGAAAGAAAATACTAAATACCAGTATCAAGAAAGAAAATCACACTCATGAAGAAAATAGTAGGTGTGTTTTGGTGGAGAATGAAAAAACATGATTGGTTTGACCAAACAATGGAAAATTAGCTGGGATACAAAAGCTAAAAGACTCCTCAACCCTCCAAATAAATTAATGGAAGCTTTGTTGCGAAAAAGTAATCAATTCAGAAGGATGTTTTCTTTGAAGACTTGGAAGGCAGCTTGGATTGTTTTTCTAGATATCCCTAAAAACTCAAAGTTGGGATAATGAACAAAATGTTTATGGTAAGTGCAAATAAAACCTCATTCATCAACAACAGAGGATTCCTAATTGTTTTCCAAGATTGGGTAAAAAGGACACAAAATCCACTAGATCAAAGGACAAATTCAGAAGAGGTATTGAGGCACTGTGCGCCATTTCACTGACAGAAACATAGCATCGGTTCAAACTCTGTTTTATCACAAATAACAGTCACAAGCTTTATTCAAAGAAAATAGGAGGCAAATATAGTTTTCAAATCACCTTGCATATGTTCATAACAAGCCTGAGCCATCATAGATCTAGCTAATTGCCCAAGATGCAAAAAAAGCAGTGGTAGCCTTGAAGAAAGCAATAAAGGAGAGGATGTTGAAGATAAGGTAGAAAATGAAAAATAAGAAGGAAGCAAGGATGAAGATGTTGGCCAAGAGGAAGATAGTGAAAACAACAGCAACGATGAAGATGCTGGCCAAGAGGAAGATAGTGAAAATAGCAGCAAAGATGAAAATGTGTCAAACCTAGGTGCCTCTGACAGTGCAGAAATATAGTATGGCAGTTTTGAAGATCCTCCTAGTGATAATAGTATGAAAGATGTTGAAATTAATGATCAAAGGGACTTCCAACAACAAAGTAGCAAGGAGATACATATAGAAAACCTCCTTGAAGAAAAGGAAAACCCTAGGGCTGTAAATGATCAAATTGTGCAATCCCAGTTTGTGAAACCTCTCACCATCCCTTATTAGAGAGGTAGGAGGCATGTGTTTTCTACCTCCAAAAGGAAAGGGACCATGCACTCCTTCTCAAACCCATTAAAAGTCAAAATCACCAAAACAATGAAGGATAAGGTCACTCAAACAGTAGAAAGCAAAGTCACCAAATCATTGAGGAGCAAGGGTAAACTGCCAAAGAAAGACAAGGGTAAGAATCCCATGAAGGACAAAGGCAAGAAGACAATGAAAGAACAGGAAATTAGTCATGAAGAAGAGAGAAAATTTGAACTCATTCACTTGGACAGTGATGAGGAAAACGAAACAAGGATACTTAATTCTCTCCTACAGGACTGGAGTGCACAAATCAAAGATTTGGAGGTTGAGTTGGAAAGATCAAAAGATCTCATTCATTTCCTACAAATGAAAAACAAGCAAATGAGTGGCCAACTTGCCATTTATGAAGCCCGGGCGCTCAAATACAAGAGAGAGGCTCAGAATCACAAGTACAGCTGGAGGAGTACATGAGCACCTATGAAGAAGAAAATAAAGAAGAGGGGCAAGCTAGGAAAAGGCCTAAGACTATGGGTCTTAGGAAAGCATTGGAAAAACATAGAGAGGAAGAATCAGCCCAAGCACAACAATTTCCCCTCACTAATCTCCTCGCCTTGGAAATTGAGCATGACAAAGAATCATGGCTTGAAAGGGAAAACCTACATTTGGAGGCTAAGTTAGAGAAGGCAAACAAAGATCTGGGCTTACAGAGAAAGATGACTGAGCATTATAAAAATAGAAATTAGTTTGCTAGGAAAAAGCTCAAAATTGCCCAAAGGAGGCGCCCGACGCCAAATGATGGAAAAGACCAATATGGGCTTGGAATTTTGGCTCAAGCTTCACTACAGGTCTCTAGGGACCCTTGAGGGATTCACTCACCAATTTTGAGCAAAATTGGACACTTTTTGGTTTTTTGCAAATTTGTAAGCCTAGGAGCGCAACACCCCTGGTGTTGCGCTTTTTCCCAAAGCATATTCAACAGAAAAAGTTTAAATTTTTGGATTCCTTGGCACAAGAGGAGCATGATCACAAAATTTCAGCTCATTTGGAGTTGTTTTGGTCCCTCAAAAGGGCCAAAAACACCCATTTTTTCACCTTTCTACCACCTTTTCTGAGCAGGTGCTGCCCTCCTGGGATCCTTCACCTTTTCTACTTTTTGGGAAATTTCCAGAGATAATATTGAGAAAAAAAAAAGTATATTTGGAAAACAGACATCCATAGATTTCCAACGGGCCATCACGGAGCCTTTTTCGACATTAGGAAGGCCTCCAAAACCTTGCTGCAAAAAGACCCTTTTTGGTGCTACGCGCCTGGAAAATTTTCAGAATTAGAGATAGAGTGTTGCGTTCCTATGTGGTGACTGAGAAAGTGTGCGTTAGGCAAGTTCTATCTTGTATGTCAGAGCCTAAAAGTGAATATTTTTGCTATTTTGGTCCGAAAAAGATATTTTGAAGAGATATTTTGTGCCTTGGACCTTGTGAGGCCTCAAGGACAAATTAGGATATTTTGCTTTGGCCAATGGCCTTCTAGATGCTCTAGTGAGATTTTATCCTTTTTTCTTATATAAACCATGAGGATTCATTGTAATAAACTAGGATAACTTGACATGTTGAGAGAAATACATATTTTTATGAGCTTGGAGAAAATATTGGTTTTATGAAGTGGATGAATGGCTTGCTTGGCTTGATGGTGGAGGAGCATTGTGTGCAGGATTCCATAGCTTGGTGAATGATGATGTTTCCCTGACTTGTTTATGTCTTCTTGTTTCCATTTAATGTTTCATACTTATTTGTTGCTATAGATCAGAAAATTATAGGTTGAGATATGCTCATGGAAGCACCTCAAACCTCCTGTTTATTACAACTTTGATGTTTTCTTCTTCTTGGTCATTATAAGGAATTCTTAACTGCTTCTTGGGTCCAGCAAGAATTTTTTATTTGTTTCATTAATATTCAGTATGCTAGCTATCAAATATGATTTAAGGTATGCCCTGCTTATTTGAAGTTCTCAAGGCCCTATTTTGAAGCCTTTCTATGAAATATTGATTGATTAGGTTAAGTTAAAGAGGTCTCGCTCGATCTTGCCCTTTTTCCATGCTTACCAACTTGTTTCAGAGTTCCCGATAGTTTGATATATGTTGTTTAGGAGTTCCCTCTTCATATATTAAGTTATTTTTTTATCTTATATGTTTTCCCAACAGCTGAAGGTGAATTTATAAAGTTAGGAGTTCTTATGCTTCTATGTCTCACCTGAAAGTTTATCTTTCATGTTTATCAGTTTGAGTATTGTTCATAGAGATTAATGGTTTGCCCTACCTCATTAGTATTTTCTTTCAAACTATATATGTTTAAGAATTCTTCGTTTTTCACAAACTTAATGTTCATTTCACCTCATACCTCACCCAAAGGATCCATTGACCTTGCTAAATCGGCCCTCCAGTACACCTTGTCAATCATTTAGACATCCTTGACTTTATCTGACCCCATGGCCCTGTTGATTTGATGAAATCTCTTTCCATTTGTCTTACTTGATCAGTTTTACCTCAAAACCAAAACAAACCAAAATATACTTAACAACTAGCCTAAAATCAAACATACAAAGGGAACAAGTTCACATCCTTCGCATAATAAAGAGAGCCCTCTCTGAGTCCAGGAAGGCTAGGTCCTAGGACTCCAAA
This sequence comes from Pinus albicaulis, assembly GCA_034641835.2. Taxonomy (NCBI): domain Eukaryota; kingdom Viridiplantae; phylum Streptophyta; class Pinopsida; order Pinales; family Pinaceae; genus Pinus; species Pinus albicaulis. Next base: position 1,929,604,816 of record CM076575.1, read on the forward strand.
GATTGGTCTGATGTTACCCTGTCATTTGGTTAGCCAATCTGCCAAATCATGGGACACTAACATGATTGATCAAAACTGTATTCAACCATACCGACCCTCATCACTGTGGCTTGTTTTGTTTAATGCTGCTTGTGATGTGATATCAATCACACATATTTTTAGGCATTTCAAAAAATAGATAACCCAAAATCAAGGTCATGATTTACCATGGAGACTTTTGCTATGACATGTTAGTCATCAATATTTTTTTCACTTATTGGTGATGGCTAGTTGTGACCAAGTTTTCCTAGCGGTGATCTAAAAATTTGTCAAATTTACGGTGGAAAACACCCATAAATTTTTTCCCTCCTACCTTTCAGTCCGCCCATGACGAGATGAAACCTCATTATCAAATCCTACCTAGCCTCAGCCATACTATTCTGTCCATCAGCTCTAAAGAAATAATCCAAATCTGTCCAAAAGTCTCCCCTAAGTTAGGAAGTGGCGCTTTAGGCATTTCTCCCTTGGCGAAATATCCAAAGGCCAAAGAACCTCCATCTGCTATAGACCAGTCATCACAGACCTTCCCATTCTGCAAATAAATTTTTTTACAGCCATAGGTCGTGCCACTAATACACCCTCAAGTCTCAGCAATACATAGACCATAAGTCAAGCTGATTTTAGGTGTTTTTACAGTGTTTTAAATGGATCTTTCAAGGACAAAGACATACCAGCATCTGAGAAGACAATTTTTGGCTCCACATGAGAAGACAACTGCTTCTTAATGTGATCTTGAGCCTGGGATGTAGCCACAAAGCATAGATTTTTTTTTTCATTAAGCTCTTGCGATCACATTCAAAGCCTGAAAGGACAGTAAAAGGAAAAATAGCACTGTCACAGGACTGATGATATAACATGACTGAAAAACCTCCTTCATCTATAAGCAGAGGGTTTTTGAAGACTAGAGAACCTCCTTCATCTACAAGAAGAGGGTTGAAAGCGCCTCCTTCATCTATAAGCAGAGGGCAGATGGAAAAAGTTTGATTCTAAGAGCTGCACTCACTATGAGACAAATCTTGGTTACAGTAAGACAACAACTAAAGGCTTCTGCATAAAAATGATGATTAAAAACAAAGGTAAAGCAGCAGGCTTTAAAGATTTGTTTGCATGAATTTAATTATTATTTGAGCTACAATGTGAAACTAGTTGGTTCAGTATCATTGAAGAAAGACTGTTAAATAGATGGTCAAGAGAGTCAAACAGTCTTGGACTTAAAGCGACACCTGCCGTCAAATATAAAGGAAACCACTGTCAGCATGATTCATCAAACAACCTTCTTTGATTTGAGACAAAGGTTGAAATAACATCAGGCATTTTGTCAAGATAGGCCTCCTTCATTCATAAGCAGAGGGCCAGAGCAGTGCTTAATTCTAGAGTTTTCACTTACTGATAGACAAATTGTAAACAAAATAGGAGACATTTAAGACAGATAAATGATGTAAAATACAAAGAAGGAAAGAAGGGGTACCACTGTAATCCAAGAGGATAAACTTGTCTCTTATCAAGGTTTCTTTCAAAAAGGCAGTCTGGAGCCCAATTAAAAACAACTTTGTTGGTGATTAAGGGGTAGGTCATGACACAGGCCAGTGATGGTAAATATTTGTCAAAGGGTACTCATCTTCCTGTTCATGAGAGAATGTTTTTCAAATTACTCATCATAAGTAGACAACTGGAACTTGAGTTTATTTTTTCCCCAAAAAGGCATTTCAAATAGGTATACAGGGTCATAAAAGTGCAAGAAATATCATGACATGTGTTTTAGGTCCTGGAACCCAATGAAGCAACATATGCATGCCACTGTTACAAAGGAAGGCAGTCCCTTATGCAAAAGGGTCCAAGGCACCTCACTGTTGCATTCCAAGTGAAAGGAGAGTCTTAAAAGAAATCTTCTTTTAATGGACAGAGGATGGGAAAGCATGAGTAAGTGCAACTGATTTTTGCACCCACAGTCAGGAGAGGAAATTAAAGGACACCTGACAGTCAAATCATTTTCACAGTAGGGCATCATTACCTCCAAAGCATCCAGAGCAGACACTATTAGTTTAAGGTTCAAAAGGGTAAATCTACCTCCTTACAAAATGGCAAAGGATGCTTCATCAATCATTGGTGTACTGTTAAATGGATCTTCCATGTTGAAAATATTACTCAAGGTTTAGCAATGGAAAAAGTTACTTTTCAAAATTATAAAAACAGTGAACAGAGTTTGACCTCTTAAATATTTCGTATAAGTGAATAGGTTAAGTCCTATTAAAATTGTTTAGAAGCATGCATCCTTTTGCCAACATTATTCAAATGTGGGCCCTTCATAACACATTCAAAGTCATTTTGTTTTCCTTTCAAATGGACAAAGCAGTGGTTTAAAACGAGAATTCTTCCAAACCCTCTCAAGACAAACTCAAAGGTATGTTGACTTTTCGCTTTCAAAGGGGTTTAGGACCATTGCAAGCTCCTTCAAATCTCTCAAACCACGAGAAAAACTCCACTCTTGCTATTCAAAAGTCTGAAGATGAGTTTTTGGGCAACTTCATTGTTTTTCGGGCATGAAGAAACGTGCGGCACGCCTGTACAACTGCGCGGCGCGTTCAGGCGCACTTTTTGCAAAGGAATACATTGTTGCACGGTGCGCCTGTAGCCTCCGGTCACAAGGGCCCGACAAGTGACCCGATAGTGTTCTACGCGGCGCTCTCTCGTTGTAAATGTGTCGCACATGAATCCAGCGGTCAAAAGGCCTCCAAACAAATCCTGAAGCGGATCCAACTCCTCAAGAAACACCATCATCGATTTTAAAGGTATTCTATGTGCCTTATTACACTTTTCAAGACTGATAAGGGAGAGTGAAAGGGATGAAACTCACGATGTGAAATCACAGTTTTTATTTTTGTGTTTTTATTTTAAAAACGAGATCTTCTGTGGTCATGTTGGCTAGAGGTGAAATAGCAAAAATGATGGGTTCTTATTGATGTTCCAAAAACCTAACAGACTGCCCTCAAACAATATTAAAAGGTGTAAGGAAGTGTCCAAAAGGAGAGACAGGGTTTTGAAAGGTGAAACAGTGGGTCTATTTTCAGATAGCAGCAATCATGATGTAAATGTCTTTGCCATTTCAAAAAATCTCCTCTGTGGGGTAAAAAGAGAAAAATACCACTGTTGCCTCTTTGACCATAAAACAAGCTGCAACATGTGAAGCTGTCATTACCTTGTGAAGGTGTGTGTCAAAATCTGTGTGAGGGAAAAAGAAAAAGCAAGGAGGGTGTTGATTGTGAATAATTCTTGATGTTTATCTGCTACAAAGCTGCATGTTCTCACATCAAAAATACCAAGAGTTGGGTGACCTTGCCACAAACACAGAAAAATCACCATGGACTGTGTATGTGCTTTTTCGTTGACTGTATGATGGTTATTGAATTTACTTACTGATTGGCATACAGAAGAAGAAGAGAAGTGTTTTTAAATTGGAAAGATTTTTGTTTTTCCTTTGTCTAAGAAACAAAGCTGTCCAATTGTCCTCTAAAACACCAAAAGGTAGGTGACCGTACCACAAACACAGAAAAATCATTTCACTTTGTATTATCTTTCATTCACTGTGTTTTTGTTCTTAAGTTTACTTGTTGAGTGGCATACAAAGGGAAAAGCATTGTTTTGGAAAGAGCAGAGAATTGTATGCTAAATGGGTAGCTCACACAACATTTGAAAACCAAATTGTAGTCAAGCAGTGATGAGGGTGAGCAGCAGATTCATGATGAAGGTGAGCAACCTTATGATGAAGGGCAGTAGCTTGAAAATCAAACAGATGATGAGGCTGAACAGCAGCCTTATAGGGACACACAGCAAAATCACAGTGGTGATGAACAACAGCATGAGGAAGAGGAAGAAAGTGCTGAACAGCAACAAGGACAGGAAAGGGATGAATAGGGGCAGCATAAAGAGGACACACAGCAGTCCTATGAGACAGGGCAGCAGCATGAAGATGATAAAAAAGGGCATGACAGTGATGAGCAAGGGCGGCCTTCTCAAGAAGAACAACAACTTCAAGAAGAAAAGGGGCAAAGTGACAAAGGTAAAAGGGCCATGCCCTCTTCTCCTAAAAAGGCCAAGCTCCGGACAGCTAGGAAAAGAATGCCAAGGGTGGTCACTCCAAATGTGACAAGAGCTTTTTGAAGTAAAGGGAAATTTCCAAAGAAGCCTATCATTGATTTTCCTAGGAGGAAGAGCACTAGAATAGCCACCCAAAGCAAAGGGAAGGGCAAGATAGAAGAAAGTCATGAGCAGGAGAGTGCATTTGACATCATCCAAGTCCAAAGCGATGACAGTGATAATGAGGCCCGGATTCTAGAAAACCTCTTGATCCATAGGGAAGGCCAAATTGATGCATTGAAGGATGATCTTCATAGGGCAAGGAATTTCAATCAATTTCTAGTAATCCAAAATAGGCAAATGAGTGTCCATATGGATGTTTATGAGACACGGGCGACTAAGTACAAGAAAGAGGCCTTCAAAGCCCAAGAAAAGTTGGAAGAGCTCATGGGAGAATTTGATGAAAGTGAAGGCGATGATCAACCTAAGCGAAAGAGGCCTAGAACCATGGGACTTAAAAGGCCCCCTTGAGAAGCAAAAAGAAGAGGAAAATGCCCTTCTCCAATCCACTCCTCTCACTACATTGTTTGAACAGGAGATAGAAAACAATAAGGAGGCGTGGCTTGAGAGAGTCAATGACCATTTGGAGAAGAATTTGGAGAGGGAAAATAGGGATCTAGACCTTCAAAGGATAATGACGAAGCATTACAAAAAGTTAAATCAGTTTGCCCGGCGCAAGTTAAAGGCTGCTCAAGACAAGCTCAAGGAGGTTAAAGGGAAGCGCCCTGCATAGAAAGTGAGAAAGGACACATCAGGACTTCAGATTTTGGCCTCTGCTTCACAACATGTTGCTGAGAACCCTTGAGGGTCATGCTAACCGATTTTGGGCAATTTTTAACATGTTTTGGTTTTTTGGCATTTTTGGGTTTTTGCCCAAAACTCATGGGCTTCGCCATTTCAGTTTGGGGGATCGTCAATGGAGGATAATGGTATCATTGGATGCCATAATTTTAGGAGCACACATTCAGAAATTTTCAGGACATTTGAAGATCATTCACTCCTCCGAAATGGTGAAAAATGTCCACTTTTTCTACACTTTGCCCGCTCTATCAGCAAACTTTATTTTCTGGTTTTTTACACAGTCCTATTTTTTGGGGACTTATAGGCGTCAGATTGAGGAAATTTTAGTTTCTAAAGAAAGTAGACACTCAGAGCTTTCCACGAGCTATCATGAGCCTCGTTTCAACATCAGGAAGGCTGCCAAAAGTTGTCGGCAATTCAGGGGACCTTTTGTTGATGTAAATTTTGAGTATTTTTGTAAAATTTGAACCTTTAAAAACTGCTTTTTCCTCATGTGCTTTTAGCTATTTTTGCACATGAGAAGTTATGAAAAGTCAATTTAATTCCCTTTTTTAGCATTTTTTAGATATTTTATGAGATATTTTGTGCCTTGGGCTTTGCAAAGCCTCAAGGACAAGTTTAGATATTTTGAATAGGCCAATGAGAGTGCAAATTGAACTAAGAGGTTTTCCTCACTTGAGCCTATATATTCCAAGGGCTTTCAATGTAAACAAGGCTGAAATTGATGATAGAAGCAATATATGGTCATATAATCTTTGGAAGAAATACTTGTCTCATGCTCTTGGATAGTCTCTTGGATGTTCTTGGGTGATGAAAGAGGATTGTTGTTGGATTCCATGACTTGGTAGAATGGTATAGTGTCTCTTTCTTTGTTTTGTTTTCTAGTTTTCATTCATGAATCCATGTTTCTTACTTGCTATAGATCAGTAGAGAACAAATTTGAGACATGCCCTTGGAGGCACCTCAAATTTCCTGTTTCTTCATAGCTTCCATGTTTTCTTCTTCCTTAGTCACATTAAATAATTCTTGATTGCTCTTTAATAACTTAAGGATATTGTTGCTTATTTCATTCATGGTTCTATGCATGTTAAGTATGATTTACGGTACGCCCTGCTTACCAATGGCTAGCCATAGCTCCGTCCATGAAAGTTCTCTTTGACTGATTAGATTGTCATTTGTTGAACCAAGGAGGTCTTGTTTCAATCTTGCCCTTTGCCTAAGACTATGCAATCTTGTTTTGAAAGTGCCCAATAACTTGAAGTATTGTGTTTAGGTGTTCCGGCATAGTGTTTTGAGTTGTTTGTCTCTCTTAAGTGTATTTCCCTAAATTCTGATAGTCATTTCTCAAAGTTAGAGAGTTATATACCACTATGCATGGCTTGAATGTTTATTTCTATGTATTGATTAGCTTATAGTTACATTTCTCATGATTAATGGTTTGACCTACCATGTTTATGTCGGCTATTAAACTATTTATGCTTGAAATCCTTTGTTGTTCCCAAACTTGATGTCCATTTTGTTCCATTTTGCCCAAAGATCCTTTTTACCTCGAATCAAGTGACCCCTTCAAACCTTATCAGTCCCAGTAAGCTTTCTAGATTGCTTACCGACCCCATTGATTGATCGAGCATCTTTACCTATCTTAGTCTTTGATCAATTCCTCCCTCACAAACCTAAAAGCAAAAAAAAAAAACCTACTTCACAACTAGCCTAAAATTAGAAACATAAGAAGCAAACACATAGATATCCATTACACAAATAGAGAGAGCCCTCTCTGAGTCCAGGAAGGCTAGGTCCTTGGGCTCCAAAGATTGGTTTGATGTTACCTGGCCGTTGATCTGTCGGCTAAATCAGGACCGTTGAACGACAAAACAATATTGTTAGCATGCTAACACATTTATAAATCATATGCATCAATCATTCAATACCTTAAGCATAATATTTAAAACAACAATATATTTATGACCTATGACCACTAAAACAAAAAAAATGACCACTATCTTATTCTCATATGACTTTCATTAATGCTAGATTACCCGTAAATCAAGGATCAATAGGTTATTTCAAGTTTTATCGTTAGACAATTACTTAGTCAAATCCTCTTCATTTATTTTATTTTATTTTATTTTTTAATTTTTTTTAAATTTTTTTTACTTGAAAATAATGAATCCCATACAATCCATCTTTGAATCTGGATATCTCTAATACCACTCTGTAACATACCCTCTTTACTTACCCCAAGGTAAGAGAGTCGTTACTGGCGACTCCAATCCCCATTGTCTAGTCATGGAAACGGACTAGGAGGTTCGCACCCTCGAGTTTTTTTGTTTTTTCCCTTTCTCAATCACTTTTATGTTTCCTTCCTTTCCTTTCTTACACATAGGGAATGGCAGTCACCTATCCTTGCTACCACGCGGTGGTTCAACATGGGCTTGTCCAACCAACATGTAAGCAAGATGGTTGAGACACACATGTCTCCCTACTTTGCAATGCCATATCACATCCAGACCGCTCAACATCCTGACCTCCGACTCAGTTAGGGTCGGTCCTTCCTAATGGTTTGTGAATTTCCTTCCTCTCGACTGCCCGACCTACGACCTACAACCTAGTTAGCTCAGGAAATGTTGTCATTGATGGCAAGGAGCACAAAAGAGGCGATAGAGAGGTAGCAAAGGCAGCAAAAAGCTAAGTAAGGAGCAGCATCAGTCAAGGAGCAGAGGAAGAAAATGTTGAACAAGATTGAATATGTTGTGTGTTAATTGTAATGTCGAACAGTCAGGGGTAAGCGGAATCATATAAAGAAACAGTGGAAGTGGTGTTTGTTAATTAAACTATGTTGAGGAATTGCACAGTGAAGGCAGAGGTCGAGCAGAGACAGGCAGAGGCAACAAATACGAGAGGAAGAGATGAAAGCAGTTCATGCGGTAGAGGCGGAGTCGACGACGGAGGGGTACAACGGCGACGACGGACGAATTATTCTGAGAATCACTACCCCAGCTGGTAGATACACTAAACATAAATTCCAGGAAATGTAACCCAGGCGGAGGATACATAAACATAATTTCGGGAATCGTAACCCAGGCGAAAGGATACATAATATTTTGGGAATCTTAACCCAAGCGGCAAAGTATATATATAAATCTTATTCCGAGAATCATTACCCAAGCCGAAGGATATATATATAAAATTCTGAGAATCGTGACCCAAGCCGAAGGATATATATATAAAACTTATTCCGAGAATCATTACCATAGCCGAGGATATATATAAGGTTCTGCACAAGATTAAACGACTAAAGGTCCCATTGTTCTATTTTTAAAACAAACAAAGTAATATAAGGTGGGACCCTTATGAATCGCATCGGAGAATATAAGGGCAGTGGAACAGGTTAACAACAGGTTGCGATTGCGATTGAAGTTCCGGACCTGATGGGTCTATAAGTTATGATTTTATAGATTTGAGTTCCGGTCTAATCGCATCGGCACATTTAAATGAACAGTAACCAATCGCATCGGAATTAAAGCGGAACATCGGAACATCTCAATGGAAGTTGCGATTGCGATTGAAGCCCGGACCTGATGGGTCTATAAATTATGATTTTATATGTTTAAGTTCTGGTCCAATCACATCGGCACATTTAAATGAACAATGGTCAATCGCATCGGAGTGAAAGCAGGGCAGCGGGACTTGCAACTAAAAGTTGTGAGTGCGATTAATCGCAATCAGAGTAATCGCATCGCATCAGAGTAATCGCAATCGAAGCATCGGAGTACAGGCATATCGGAATATGCAACCAAAAGTTGCAATCGCAATCGGAAAGCTCTGGAGGAGATTCATCACATCGGAGTAAAACAAAACAGCGGATCATTGAACCATGCGATTGCGATGATGCGATCTAATCGCAACCGTTGGATCCTGGATGATAGCAACCGTTGGATCTTAAAGGAAGTCAGAGTGGGGCCTACTGGAATTCAAACTCAAAAATAAGGATTTCCTTTGTTAAAGAGCATCAACAGATAAAAGAGAAATATAACATAAAACATTGAAATGCCGAATTATGGTCTGGTGGGACCCTTGCTCATCGCATCGGCAGAAATCAGATGACCAAAGGCACAAGAGGATCTCTGAAGTTTGCGATTGCGATTGGAAAGTAAAATAAGGCGGAGAATATATATGAACCAATATATATATATATATATATATATATATATATATTTATATTTATATATATGCAGTGTGGGGCCATCGCATCGGCACGGAGGCCGAGTAGTGGAACATATCAATGAAGTTTTTGATTGCGATCAATCGCATCGGAACAATCGCAAAAGGTGTAATCACAATCGGAAATCATCGGAGGAGACTCATCGCATCGGAGCACAAAACAAAGTTCGGATGGTGGGCCCAAAAGGGCATTTTATATGTTAAGCAGGCTTTTACTATTACGCCGAGAGTTGATTTAAGTTGTATTAAAAAGGCATTTTGTATGTTAAAACTTATTATAATTATGTCGAGACCTGAAGTTGTGTTATATATAAAAGGCATTGTTACAGATACATAGTAATTACACCACGACAGTGCACATATCAAAACGACTTATTATTATTGTGCCGAGAATCAATTAGCTTGATATAAAAAGCACAGTTACATATGTATGGCATATGGCCACTACCTTGTGACAATGAATAAGGAAACAAACAGAGCCAAAAAGGACAAAGACACAGTCAAAGAAAAGACAAATGTGCAGCGAGCCAAGAGGCTGAATCAGTGAGCTAGAGTTTGCATTGTAATTAAATGTAAATGATTTTAATTTATATTGTTGTGATGCATTGGCAAGTCTTCGGAAGAGAAAAAATATCCCACTGTAATGATAAATTGGTACCTACAGTTATATTTTCTGAATGAGCGGATAAAAGAGATGAGAAGGCAGAAGGCAAAGAGACATGGCCGTCCATTTCGAATTCCCATTAGAATACAAACAAACATGAAGCTATTTTGTATAAAACAGGGTAATATCCAAGGGGAGAAGGTTGACGAAAACAGAGTGAGAGAAGAAGAGAGTGTGTAGCAGAATTGAAGAGAGTTGAAGAAAATAAGAAAGCTGCAAGAGGTGAGAGAGAGTGAGCATAGAGAATGTTGAGTATGGAATTGAGGCAGAGAAGAGAAGAAGAAGGAGGAGTAGAACAAGATGTTGTGAAAAGTTAGAGAATGCAGAAATGAAGTAGTGAGGCAGAGAAGAAGGAGGAGCTGATAGTGAATCTGAGAAGATGCAGAAATGATATAAGGTAGATATGAAGACTAATGCACAGCAGTGAAGATGATACAGAACAGAGCTGATATCCAAGGTAAATCAGCAAGTGTTTTCCTTTTGAAAGAGTAAGGAAGTTGGAGCTTCCCTATCAAGTTGTAGCTTGATAGATGTCAGTTGTAGCTGACTGAGGTAGGAGCCTCCTGTAGGTTGGTGCCTGCAGAAAATAGATGGGAGTTGGTGCTTCCACATCAAGTTTTAGCTTGATAAAATGTCAGTTGTAGCTGACTGAGGTTGGAGCCTCCTGTAGGTTGGTGCCTGCAGAAAATTGATGGGAGTTGGAGCTTCCTTGCAAGTTGTAGCTCGCAGAATTGAGGTAGGAGCCTCCTGTAGGTTGGTGCCTACAGAAAATCAGTGGTGAGAGGGAGTTGGAGCTTGCCTTTGCATCACAACAATAATAAGATGTGGTTTTCTCCTTTTATGGGTTTCCACTTATATCTGGTGTCTCTGTGCATGATGTTTATGTGTTGATCTAGTTTATATCATCTACTTAATACCTGCTGCTCTCATATTAAGTCTACTGTTACTTTATATTAATGCTTGCTGCTCACATTATAAGATTACTCACATGTTAAGTTGAACATGAAATGAAGGTGTAAACAAGTATTAATGAAAAAGTTTTAAAAGTCCATGATTGTGTTAAATTGATTCACCCACCCCCCCCCCCCCTCCTCAGTTTAAATAAGGGTTTAACAATTGGTATCGTAGCCGGTTCCTTTGGTATAAACTTAATAGCTTGAAGGAGATCTGGTTGAGTCATGGACTATCAAAATGTACCTGTGCTAAACACAACAAACTTTCCTGAATGGAGAGATAAGGTTAAAACAGGTTTAATGGCCGATGAACCTGAGGTATGGAAGCTTGTGTGTGATGGTTACTGCAAAGACTCACCCACGGTGAAAGAAAAACATAGGAATGCCAAGGCAAAATGTGTGATATATAACAATCTTCATAACAAGGATCTTGAGTTAATAATGGATTAACTTCAGCAAAAGAAATCTAGGACAGACTGCATTTCATGCATGGAGTAGACACAGAGGATTGCATTGTCAAGAAGGAGAAGATAATTAAGAAAAAGAAAAATTCAAGTCAAAAGGAAAATATTCAATCAAATGAGGTACCTTCTAGTGTGAATGGTAGTGAGAACCATGAAGAAATTGCAGCTGAAGAAAAATCCAAACTTGACACAGCCTTGACTGAAATAGGAAGATTGAAGCATGAAAACAAAGACCTGAAGACATTGGTGCAAATTTGTGATGAGAAAGAGTATGAAGATAAGAAAGAGATTGTTAGCCTAAAGACTCAACTTGAAGAAGCATGGAAAGTAGAAGATACTTTACTGCAACAAATGAGAGAGAAAAACCTGGAATGTGAAAAATTGGAAGAAGAAGTAGTGAGTTTGAGAAAGAAATTAGAAAAGGCCCAAAGAGACTTATTAATGAATACTCCTCAAATGAAAAGCTCTGAGCAACTGGACCAAATTCTAAATTCTCAAAGGTCTCCTCTCATAAAGGCTGGGATAGGATATGAAGGAGAAACCAGTACGTCCAAGGAAGAAGATAACAAGAAAATCATTTTTGTAAAAGCTATAAAGAACAGTGAAAAAACTCAGCAAATTCCTACAGAAGCAGAAGCCAACAAGAACATGAGTTGCAGAGAAACAAATAGAATCAAGCAGCAACATGAAAGAACAGAGAATGAGAAGATGAAACAATCAACTGCTAAAGGCTCATATGCTCCTAAGGATGAATTGAACAAATTCAGAAGATGTCAAAGGAGGTTCCTCCCTCCTATGAAAAATAGCACATGTTTCTCTTGTCATAAACCAGGACATAATGCAGCATATTGTAAGACAAAGCCAATCCAGTCCAACCAGCAAAGGATGCAGCAAAAGAGAGGAACCCCTCAAGCAAGCAAATGGACAAGACAATCTTTCACCGGAGGAATAAAATAATTGTACATTAGCTCAAATGCACCTTGGTAAAAATAAGATTTTATGTATGCCTTAAACATGGTCACGAAGAAAAATACGCATGTTTGCCCTTGTATGTTAAAAGACGTTGTACGGATGATGAAGTCCAATCCAATCAAACAAAACTATGAATCGAAAAGGAGTGCAGACATTATGATGAACCCCAATAGAGTATGGAAGGAAAAGAGAAAGGGGGAGCCTATTATCTCCATAAAATAATGAATACATCCTAGTCTCAGGGGGAGCTGCTCTAGGAAACAAAGAAAATATCCAACCAGTGATAAATATGAAGCAACATCCCAGGGGGAGAGCAGTTCATATGTAGTCCCCACAAAAAGTAGTCTAAGAAGAGCTCCATGAAATGAGAACAGCTATGAGATCAGGAAGTGAAAGGAAATTCCTCTAATAGAGAACTATAGAGGAAGAAGATTATCTGATGTTTTAATTAGCTGACAGATTGATGGAAGAAGAGAAGGCAACAAGAAGCCATGGTAATAGAAAGAAAACATCAACACCTTAAATGATGATCACATTGTGCATCATATTGCTAGAATTGACAATGAATCACATTAAGAAGAATGAGTAAGAAAAGTGCTTGTCATCATTAATATCATTACATCACTCATCTATGAAAAGTCCCCTTGGACGAGTACAATCAAGTAAGTGATAAATTTCTGAGTGATCTACCCATGAAGAGTCCTAGGAAAGAAATTGAAGATGTCTTCCCTAAGATCACTATGTTAGAACAATTGAATTGTATGTAAAGCAGAAATGGTTCTGGAGCAGTCCTAGAAAAGAAAATGTTGTGACTTCCTTTGAACAAAATGATAGAAAAAAGAAAAAGATTAATGAGGCCAAGATCAGATTCAGTATATTGATGATTGTTGTTGAAAACAGTGGAGAGCTCAATAATAGAATTTATGAAGGATGTCTTAATTATGGGTAAATGTGCAAGCTGAAGTAAAATCTCTGCATGGTTTATCAAAGTAATATCAATTGGTGTTTAGGTACAAGCAGCATGCTTATCAACAGATTACCAAGCATTATTAGTGGAGCAACAGTATGATACAGTTCCACAGGATCAAAGAACTATGACAAAAGAACCTCAAGGTAATATTCCCAGTATTATCTGCATTCAGCATGAAAAGGTCAGTAGCAGAGCAAAAATAACATTATCTTGCTTACACTTGAAGTAGTATATTGAGCACTGAAGCAATATCTTCTTCTATATATATAATTGCATGCCTTCCTGAATTTGGTACATGTATATCTTCAAGGCCTCTTTCTTAAGATCAGTTACAAAACAGTGTGAAGTCTATTTGCTAAGTTTTCAATTAAACATTTTGAATATGCTCGTGTGGAAGTTCATCCTGATAGAACAGTCAAAGTATCTGAAGAATAAAGGACTAGCTGTGATTACCATCTGAAGCTCAAAAGTTTTTTTTCATCTAAATACTACTTCAGCACAAAGGATTTGCTGGTAATCAACCTTTAAAGAGAGATTGATTACTGACATACATCCCTCCTTATGTCATAAATGAATTGCATGGTTGATAAGTGAGATTGACAAATACATTGAATGTATCCTACCTCAAGGTTTTGTTTTGAAAGTACATTATGCAAGCAGTAAAATCATTTGATCTCTTAGATAAAATTCTAGTTGATTCATTGATCATATCAGTAACAAGGACTTGCAGCTATTAAGTGTAATATTATTATCAACATCGTAGCTCAAATCATCACCAACAGGCAAGAAAAGTGAACCACAACTATAAAAGACATATTGGCTTCATCACAATTGAACAAATGTTGTACTACAGATGAGTATTTCAGAAGAAGACATATTCCATCCACAATCTTCCTCACCAGAAATGTATTGGTGCACTACAGCAGATAGAGACTAAAGTATATTTGAAGCATTCTCAGTATTTTAGGTTTAATCCAATGATGCATTCTCTGATTAGATAAAGCTGGTACAATGTGTTCTATGAAGTGTCATTATCCTCACTTTCAACTTTATACAAGTGAAAGGAGTCAGTGCCTTGGGATTGTATCAACTTGTAGTGTACATTCAAGATCAATAATCCTCAAAAGTGTTCTCTCAACAACTCTTTTACACCAGTTTGGAGCAGCAGGGTACAAATTCAAAATAAGAAGGCCTAAACACATCTCAGAGAGAGGAAATGCAAAGATAGAATTTACACTGAGAAGATGTGCAACCCTTTGCCATTGATGTCAAAGGGGGAGGAAAAGCAGATAGACAGAGGAAGCATTGGATTATTGGTGGATGTGTTGCCATCAATGCCAAAGGGGGAGACTGCTGGAAATGTTGTCATTGATGGAAAAGGAGCACAAAGGAGCAGCACCTGAACCAGCAATAAGGAAAAGTAGAAGACAGGGAACAGAGGCAGCAGAGAGGTAGTAGAGGCAACAAAAAGCTAAGTAAGGAGCAGCATCAGTCAACGAGCAGAAGAAGCAAATGTCGAACAAGATTGAATATGTTGTGCGTTAATTGTAATGTCGAACAGTCAGGGGTAAGCAGAATCATATAAAGAAACATTGGAAGTGGTGTTTGTTAATTAAACTATGTTGAGGAATTGCACAGCGAAGGCAGAGGTCGAGCAGTAGAGGCAGAGACAAGAAGAGGTTGAGTAGTAGAGGCAGAGCCAGAGATGAAATGGTCGAGTAGTAGAGGTACAACGAGGGCAGAGGCAGAGGTCGAGCAGCAGAGGTACAGCGAAGGCAGAGGCAGAGATCGAGCAGCAGAGGTACAGCGAAGGCAGAGGCAGAAGCAGTGAAGGCAGAAGTAGAAAGGCAAAGGCAGAGGCAGAGGTAGAGTTGTTATCACAGAAAGGCAGAAGCGGAGGCAGAGCCGTTATTCCGAGAATCACTACCCCAGCTGGTAGATACACTAAACATAAAATTCCAATAATCGTGACCCAAGCCGGAGGATATATATATAAACCTTATTCCGAGAATCATTACCCCAGCCGGAGGATATATATAAGGTTCTGCGCAAGATTAAACGACTAAAGGTCCCATTGTTCTATTTTTAAAACAAACAAAGTAATATAAGGTGGGACCCTTATGAATCGTATCGGAGAATATAAGGGTAGCGGAACAGGTTAACAACAGGCTGCGATTGTGATTGAAGTTCCGGACCCACTGGGTCTATAATTTATGATTTTATAGATTTGAGATACGGTCTAATCGCATCGGCACATTTAAATGAACAGTAACCAATCGCATCAGAATTAAAGCGGAACATCGGAACATCTCAATGGAAGTTGCGATTGTGATTGAAGGCCGAACCCGATGGGTCTATAAATTATGATTTTATATGTTTAAGTTCTGGCCCAATCGCATCGGCAAATTTAAATGAACAGTGGTCAATCGCATCGGAGTGAAAGCAGGGCAGCGGGACTTGCAACTAAAAGTTGCGATTGCGATTAATCGCAATCGGAGTAATCGCATCGCATCAAAGTAATCACATTGCATCAGAGTAATCGCAGTCGGAGCATCGGAGTACAAGCATATTGGAATATGCAACCAAAAGTTGTGATTGCGATCAATCGCAATCGGAAAGCTCTGGAGGAGATTCATCGCATCGGAGTAAAACAGAACAGTGGATCAGTGAACCATGCGATTGCGATGATGCGATCTAATCGCAACTGTTGGATCCTGGAT
Organism: Pinus albicaulis; assembly: GCA_034641835.2. Classification (NCBI taxonomy): domain Eukaryota; kingdom Viridiplantae; phylum Streptophyta; class Pinopsida; order Pinales; family Pinaceae; genus Pinus; species Pinus albicaulis. Next base: position 1,929,620,754 of record CM076575.1, read on the forward strand.
GATAGCAACCATTGGATCTTAAAGGAAGTCAGAGTGGGGCAGACTAGAATTAAAACTCGAAAATAAGGATTTCCTTCGTTAAAGAGCATCGACAGATAGAAGAGAAATATAACATAAAACATTGAAATGCCGAAGTATGGTCTGGTGGGACCCTCGCTCATCGCATCTGCGGAAATCAGACGACCAAAAGCACAAGAGGATCTCTGAAGTTTGTGATTGTGATTGGAAAGTGAAATAAGGCGAAAAATATATATGAACCAATATATATATATATATATATATATATATGCAGTGTGGTGCCATTGCATCGGCACGAAGGCTGATCAATGGAACATATCAATGAAGTTTGCGATTGCGATCAATCGCATCGGAACAATCGCAAAGGATGTAATCACAATCGGAAATCATTGGAGGAGACTCATCGCATCAAACAAAGTTCGGATGGTGGGCTCGAAAGGGCATTTTATATGTTAAACAGGCATTTACTACGACGCCGAGAGTCGATTTAAGTTGTATTAAAAAGGCAGTTTGTATGTTAAAACTTCTAATAATAATTATGCGAGAGAAATTTGAAGTTGTGTTATAAATAAAAGGCGGCTATTCTGAGATGCACGATGGTCACACCACGATAGTGCACATATCAAAACGTCTTATTATTGTCTTGCGAGAATCAATTAGCTTGATATAAAAAGCATAGTTACATATGTAGCATATAGCATGGCCATTACCACAATATGACGATTGAATAAAATAAACGAACGAAAGGGACAAAGACACAGTCAAAGAAAAGACAAATGCGCAGCAAGTCAAGAGGCTGAATGAGTGAGCTGGAGTTTTTCATAGTAATTGAATGTAAATGATTTTGTTTATATTGTTTGTGATGCAAAGGCAAGTATCCAAAGGAAAAAGAAATATCCCACTGAAATGTTAAATTGGTACCTACAGTTATATTTTCTGAATGAGTAGATAAAAGAGTTGAGGAGGCAGAAGGCAAAGAGACATGGCTGTCCATTTCAAATTCCCAGTAGAATACAAAAAGCCATGAACCTCTTTTGTATAAAACAGGGTAATATCCAAAGGGAGAAAGTTGACGAAAACAGAGTGAGAGAAGAAGAGAGTGTGCAGTAGAATTGAAGAGAGTTGAAGAAAATAAGAAAGCTGTAAGAGGTGAGATAGAGTGAGCATAGAGAATGTTGAGTATGGAATTGAGGCAGAGAAGAGAAGAAGAAGGAGGAGCAGAACAAGATGTTGTGAAAAGTTAGAGAATGCATAAATGAAGCAGTGAGGCAGAGAAGAAGGAGGAGCTGATAGTGAATCTAAGAAAATGCAGAAATGATATAAGGCAGATATGAAGACTGATGCACAGCAGTGAAGATGATACAAAACAGAGTTGATATCCAAGGTAAATCAGCAAGTGTTTTCCTTTTGAAAGAGTAAGGAAGTTGGAGCTTCCCTATCAATTTGTAGCTTGATAGATGTTATTTGTCGCTGAATGAGGTAGGAGCCTCCTCTAGGTTGGTGCCTACAGAAAATAGATGGGAGTTGGTGCTTCCACATCAAGTTGTATCTTGATAAAATGTCGATTCGCCAGGCGGGCGGGGTTGGAGAGCCTCCTGTAGGTTGGTGCCTGCAGAAAATTGAAGGGAGTTGGTGCTTCCTTGCAAGTTGTAGCTCGCAGAATTGAGGTTGGAGCCTCCTGTAGGTTGGTGCCTGCAGAAAAACAATAGTGAGAGGGAGTTAGAGCTTGCCTTTGCATCACAACAATAATAAGATGTGGTTTTTTCCCTTTATGGGTTTCCACTTAGGTCTGGTGTCTCTGTGCATGATATTTATGTGTTGATCTGAATTATATCATCTGCTTAATACCTGCTGCTCTCATATTAAGTCTACTGTTATATTATATTAATGCTTGCTGCTTACATTCTAAGATTAATCATATATTAAATTGGATATGAAATGAAGGTATAAATAAGTTTAATAAAACTTTAAAAGGTTCAGGACTGTGTTAAACTGATTCACCCCCCCCCTCTCGGTTTAACTAAAGGGTTCAACGGTTAGCTCAACGTATCTATTGTGCTTCCTTTTGTCAGCACATGACCCGATCTCCCGGCCTCTGACTAGGTCGGGGTCAACATCACTCTCCTTTTGTTACCACCTATTAGCACATGATAAATTTTGGAAAATTTAAACCCTGGGAATACATAGTTTCGTGTGTAGATTTTAAAGTTCATCGGTGAAAGTTGGACAAATTAGAAATGGATTTTTTTCCTTATCAAATTTTATTCAAAGTAAAATTGATTTTATTTGAGATATATGATTAATTAATTTAGTTCTATATTTTAAATAAAATTAATATTTTAGTAAGCCTCATGCATGTTCCGCTTATTGGTGATGATCAAAGGATGAAATCAATGGTTCAAATCAATTTCGGACCCCTTCTATGTTTCAAAGTTTAATGGAGGAAGGGGGTCCGAATAAAGGATGTTTTCACAAACAATTCATTATCAAAGGATATTCAAGGTTTTATGATTATCTTTATCAAAAGAATAGCCTGAGGGATAATATTGGAGGGCCATCACCGAGCCACCGAGACCGAACAAGCACCACAGCAAGACCGAGAGTCAACACACCAGAGCCAAGGCATAAGTCACGAGTTGAGGGCCCCAACGCATAAGCGCTAAGCACCAAGGAGAAGGGGCACGAACACATTTCTCTAATAAAATATATAATGTATACGTTGACATACATATACACCAGATACTTTATATCTCCAGTGCATGTGGGATAACTCCCCACGACCAAAAAATAAAAATGCAGAGTTGAACAACTGTTCAAACCCCAAGCTCGTAACTGTAAAAATGATCCAAGTCGAGATCATAGCTGTTAAATTATTTACTGGACCTTTTGCATCTCCATCATTGAGTTTGTGATATTTTTCATTGTCATCATCCTTCCTATTGGGGTTTTAATTTTCCTGAAACATATCAGTCTCCTCATTGCCATCGAGGTTTTTAGCATTAACAAAACCACCACCATTGTTTTCATTCATACCAGAATCCGTCTGTTGATTGATATCAAAATTCACATTTTCACCATCATTATGGAAAGCTTCTTCGAGCCTTCTAACCAAATCATCCTTCACACCCTTAGTTGTTATGCTTCGCCTCTCAGTTCTGTAACTTTCCACTACTCTAGAGGGCGATTCCTCAAATCTGTCAATGACGTGGTCATTTTCTTAAAACCCATTTTAGGTAAAAAATCAAGGTAACAAAATCCGAGATCGCACCGAGTTGGAGGAATGTGTGTGCAAGTGTTCAGTAGATGTTAAAGGAATTCATCACTGAAACGAGAGCTCGTAGTTGTTAATGTATTCAGAGTCGAGATTAAAAATGTTCAATTGCACTCATGTGTTGAGGAAGAATCTTATCACTGTTAAGTAGTAGAAAGACGAATTTGAAGCTTCTCAATCTCAAAGTGGTGATGAAAAGAATGGTGAATTGGATAAATGGTGAACAAAATCTAGCTCCAGGTTATTATCAATGAAATTATAAGCAAGCGGAGATAATTTGAGTTGTAGAAATCAGTGCTCATTTTCTCCTCAGTCTACAGCTTTGTTTCTCATTCAGTAATGTTCTCAACATTTCCTAGAAGGCATAGAAACATATTCTTTTCACCTGGAGAGTATTTTCAAGTCAGGAAATTCTATGTGCGATGAGGGTAATTTCTATAATGAAGACCTGATTGTATTTATGTCAGATTGAAATGAGATGCTTGGTGTAATAACTCCATAAGAATATCATAAGAAAGATAGCTCTACTTGTATTGAGATGGTGGAGGCCCGAGGATTTCTTACCCAAGAATTCCAAAATAGGACCAAAGTTGAAACTGGAAATAGTAGGAGTACTATGGATTACTTTGAGGAAAACAAAACCCTATTGCCACATGAGCAGAATATTTCAAACCAATCACTCGTTTCCCACAAGAATGTGAAGAAAAAGTATTTCAAAATTGTTTCACTTCAATCTGCAGCTTCAGTAGCTGATAAGGATTTCCAGAGAAATAACCAACTGACTGTAGTATCCAGTCAATAGCAAATATTCAGTGGCCAATCCTGTGCACCTAGTGAGGATACAATATTTCAAAAATAAGAATGTGTTGTCTTGAACTGTGAAACTTTAAGATTTCAAATGTGAAGAGGAGGAAGAGGTAGATGACTGGCTAGAGGAAGGGTATGTTGGAGAAAATGTGCCAGTATGTACTACAACAAGATTCTTAGTAAAGATTCAGTAGCAATTCCAGGGCAAGAATGACTTGGTAGTAGGGTGACACAACAAAATTGATGAAGTAGAAAGTTGACAGGGCAGGATCATGATCAGTTCAAAGAAAAGAAGGTTCGAGAAACATGACTATGAAGGAATCCTTTTTCAAAATTATCTCTTCCACTTCATCCACTTTATTTGGGATTTATTCTGAGTAAATAGCACAGGTGGACATGAAAAATGCAGCTCAAGTTGGCATATTTTTAGCATTCGCAGCCTTCCAAGTCTCCTTGTTCAAACATAAATTTTTCTCCTCATCCAGATGTCAACATTATGTTTTCTTGTAGCTCAAATAATCTAGAATGTCTTTAGGTGGAGAAATCTCATTTGCGTTTTAATGAAAAATTGTTAGGGTAGGTGTTAAGCCTTATTAATTTGTTAATTTGAATTAGGATTTCAATCTCATCGAGCCTCTTCTTGTATAAATTAGCATTTTGTAAACAATTCAAACGGTTTGACTTTTCAGCTAGAGAGGCTATTTGACTGTGTATCTTTTCCTGATATCTTTATGAGCTAAATGCAACAGTGAATTTCTTATGAAATTTGAGATTCATCACGATGTTTATGTTTAGTATGTGTTTCCTGTATATCATTTCCATTATTATATTTTTCTGCTAAGTATTGTCTAAGAGTAAAGTGGTTGGAATTTATCCATGTTAGATGCTCCTTTCACACTGATGATGCTTGTTATGTGTTAAATGTTACTTTTATAGAATTCATCTTCATTTGATGCTCTGTTTAGTAATTAATCTTGGCGTCCTTTCTTCTAAAGCCGCACTAGAGATTCTTCCATTGATTGATGCCTGTAGTGTAGTGGGATTTATTCTCTTTTCCATCTCTCATTTCATATCATTTATCTGGCTGAACATAACATCTAATTTGCCTCAAATATGTAGAAAGAAACTAGCCTTGACTCCATTACCAAATGGTACTTTCTCTCTTGATGTTTCAACCCATAAACCCTAAAGCCTATCACACTTAGCCTAAGATACATTCCATACTCGAAGCATATGCTTTGATTAAGAGTTTTCGTTGGAGAGAGTCCTCTCCGAGCTTGGTAGGGCTAGATACCAAGACAAAAGAGGTCTGAGGTTACCTCATTCGATTTCCTCCTCAGCCTAGGAAATTGTTGAGAGATAACATTTTGGCGCCGTTGCCAGGGAGCGAAGGTGAAATATTCCCTAGATTAACCAAAAAGTTTAGATCCGGTTGTTGATGGTGAACAATAGTTAGACACACAAGAAGGCTGTGCATAATTCACTTGGTGACTCCACTTCCAAAGAATAAAAAATTTCAGATTTTCATGGTGACTCCACTATTCAAAAATCGGTAGCTTGAAGAATGTCTTGGTGATTTCAATATTTTCAAAATGGATTCAACTGCTAGAAGGTATGCTCTTATGAATCATGCTCACATTCCTGGTTTTCCAAATTGAATTCCTTGCATAGATTGGAAAACTTATATGCCCAAATTCATATATGGAAATGAGGATGAGGCCATTCTACATTTGGCTAGATTTCACATGCATATATGTAAACTGAAGATTGAGTTTCCTGAGGATTTCTTGATGAAAATGTTTATGGTCACCCTTGAAGACAAAGCAAGAACATGGTATGAAGGGTTAAAATTAGGAATCTTAAGTTCTCTTAAGTATTTTCATAGAGTTTTATTTGAGCATTATGGAAAGTCTTATTCATATTTATTACTATTTCAAGATTTCCATCAGAATTGCATAGATTTCATTCAATATCTTGAAAGCCTTGATGATCTAGAATGTATGGATGATGAGGAGATATTAGAGGCACTTCACGATTTTTCTTCTCAACAAAAAATAGTAGAGGATAGTTGTCTTGGCACACAAGATTCTTCTCAATATATATTAGCCTCTACTTTGCTTGAAGATGAACTAGATCAACACTTTGACAGTCAAGTCACACCCCAAAAAATAAATCAGCAGCTTGAATTAGACATCCATGTTCCTTCTCTCGAGATCAATGATAACGATCATCAACCATGTCAAGCATTAAGTGAAAAAGAAAAATATCATGATGGTTAATCCTTTTTTCCTAACAAATTCTTATCTCCTAAATCAGTCATTGAACAACAGACTGTTTTGAACTTGTTAGATGGCATTCCAATCATTTCTAAGTCTCCATCCTTGGTGGTCACAAATTCAGAAATTTTAAAGGTGCAAAATAAAAATTTGGTCAAGATGCATGAAGAGTCATTTGAAGAATTTCAAATCACAAAAGACATCGCTGTCTCAAATGAATCCTTACAAGAGCATACTAAGTTTTCCCCTGATTTTGATCATGATGATATCGAATAGTCTAATGCCATAAATTTTGAGAATGATGTTACAAATGAAGGTATAAAATAGGGACAGATTGTAGTTATAAACGAAGAGGATGTTTCTCTTTCTGTTGGTATTCAAAATAAAATTATGTCTCATGCTTTTGAAGATCCTCTGGCCAACTAGTTAGAACCATCGAGAAAAAATGTTTTTACAACAATTTTGGATCATGGAGGTCTTTCCAAATGGAAATTTAAGTTTCCATCTTTCAACCTTTTATTTCTTTCTAAAGAAAGTATAAACATAATTCTTCTTGATAGTCATTTGATTGACTGGGTTTATTGGAAGTTTCATGTCGCTTGAATCAACATGTATATTGCGGCTGTTACAGTACAAAAATAAGCTCATAGGAATGAGCAAGTTTGGTTTTCAGTTCTCAGTTTCAATTATCAGTTTGTATAGTTGTTGGTTTTAGTTTGAAATTTTGTTTCCAATTAGAGAGTAGGTTACAGGTCAACATTGCATGGCCGAAGGAAAATATGTCAAAGTTTGGAAAGTGCCCAATGGATAAGGCATTGATCAAAGAGTTCCTAGAGGTCTGCGGTTCTAGACACCTCCTTCGGAGCTATCTTCCCCAGTTGGAGCTGATGCTAGCACATGATAAATATTGGAAAATTTACACCCTGGGCATACACAGTTTGGTATGCATATTTTCAAGTTCATTGGTGAAATTCAAACAAATTAGAATGGATTTTTTGCCTTATCAAATTATATTCAAAGTTAAAATTGATTTTATTTGACATATAGAATTAATTAATTTAGTTATATATTTTAAATAAAATTAATATTTTAGTAAGCCTCATGCATGTTCCGCTTATTGGTGATAATCAAAGGATGAAATTGAAGGTTCAAATCATTTTCAGACCCCTTCTATGTTTCGAATTTTAATGGAGGAAGGGGGTCTGAAAAAAGGATGTTTTCACAAACAATTAAGTATCAAAGGATCTTCAAGTTTTTTTTATTATCTTTATCAAAAGAATAGCCTGAGGGATAATCTTGGAGGGCCATCACTGAGCCACCAAGATCGAAGAAGCACCACAGTAGGACCGAGAGTCAACACACCAGAGCCAAGGCACAAGTCATGAGTTGAGGGCCCCAACGCACAAGCACCAAGCACCAAGGAGAAGGGGCATGAGCGCATTGCTCTAATCAAATATATCATGTATACATTGGAATACATATACACCAAATACTTTATATTCCAATTCATGTGGGATAACTCCCCACGACCAAAAAATAAAGATGCAGAGTTGAACAATTGTTCAAACCCCAAGCTCGCAACTGTCAAAATGCTCCAAGCCGAGATCAGAACTGTTAAATCATTTACTGGACTTTTTACATCTCCATCATTGAGGTTGTGAAATTTTTAATTGTCATCATCCTTCCTATTGGGGTTTTGATTTTCCTGAAACATATCAGTCTCCTCATTGCCATCTAGGTTTTCAGCATTAACAGAACCACCACCATTGTTGTCATTCATACCAGAATCTGTCTATTGACTGCTACCAGAATTCACATTTTCACCGTCATTGCGGAAAGCTTCTTCGAGCCTTCTAACCAAATCATCCTTCACACCCTTATTTGTTATGCTTCGCCTCTTGATTTCGTATCTCGGTTCTGTAACCTTCCACTTCTCCAGAGGGCGATTCCTCATATCTGTCAACGACTTGGTATTTTTATTAAAACCCCTCTAAGGAAAACAATCCAGGTAAAAAAATATGAGATCGCGTCGAGCTGGAGGAATGTGTGTGCAGGTGTTCATTATATGTTAAAGGAGTTCGCCACTGAAACAAGAGCTTGCAGTTGTTAATGTATTCAGAGTCGAGATTAAAAATGTCCAATTGAACTCATGTGTTGAGGAAGAATATTATCACAGTCAAGAAGTAGAAAGATGAATTTAAAGCTTCTCAATCTCAAAATGGCAATGGAAAGAATGGTGAATTGGATAAATGGTGAACGAAATCTAGCTCCAGGTTATTATCAATGAAATTATAAGCAAGCATAGATAATTCGAGTTGCAGCAATCGGTCCTCATTTTCTCCTTAGTATACAACTCTAATTCTCATTTAGTAACGTTCTGAACATTTCCTAGAAAGCATAGAAGCATATTATTTTCTCCTGGTTAGTATTTTCAAGTCTGGAAATTCTATGTACGATGGGAGTCATTTCACTAATGAAGGCCTGAATGTATTTATGTCAGATTGAAATGAGACTTTTGGTGTACTAAATCCATAAGAACATCATAAGAAAGATAGCTCTGCTAGTATTGAGATAGTAGAGGCCCGAGGATTGCTTACCCAAGAATTGAAAAATAGGACCAAAGTTGAAACTGGAAATAGTAGGAGCACTATGGCTTACTTTGAGGAAAAAAAAACCCTATTGCCACATGAGCAGAATATTTCAAACCAGTCACTTGTTTCCCACAAGAATGTGAAGATAGGGTCTTTCAAAATTGTTTCACTTCAATTTGCAACTTCAGTAGCTGATAAGGATTTCCAGAGAAATAACCAGCTAATTGCAGTATCCAGTCAGTAGCAAATCTTCAGTGACCAATCCTATGCATGTAGTGAGGATACACTATTTCAAAAATAAGAATGTGTTGTCTTGAACTGTGAAACTTTCAGATTTGAAATATGAAGAGGAGGAAGAGGTAGATGACTGGCTAGAGGAAGGGTATGTCGGAGAAAATGTGCCAGTATGTACTACAACAAGATTCTCAGTATAGATTTAGTGGTAGTTCCAGGGCAATAATTACTTGGCAGTAGAGTGACACAACAAAAATGATGAAGTGGAAAGCTAACAGGTTAGGATCATGATCAGTTCAAACAAAAGAAGGTTCAAGAAACATGACTATGAAGGACTCCTTTTTCGAAATTATCTCTTCCACTTCCTCCAATTTATTTGGGATTTATTCTGAGTAAATAGAACACGTGCACATGACAAATGCAGCTCCAGTTGTACTATTTTTAGCATTCGCAACCTTCCAAGTCTCCTTGTTCAAACATAACTTTTTCTCCTCATCTAGATGTTATCATTATGTTTTCTTGTAGCTGTTGGGTGTGGAGCCTAATTATATTCTTTATTTTGGGGTCCACGGGAGCGGCTGAGACTTTATGGAGCCCCCCTTGGTGGGGGGTTTCGGGGGCAGCGCCCCCGAAGCTAAAAACAAATGTAAAATTTCCTTGTAAAAGTATAGTAATTTCTAGTCAACCTGGGCCATTCATTAGGCAGATGATCTGATGGTAGAAGTTATGTTTAGTTTAGGGTTTTTTGCCCTAGAAGGCAACCCCTCGCTTGTATGAGGGTATTGTATTGTGGTTGTGTATTGTATATGTATTCTCAGAGTGAGAAACAGATATGGAGACTATGAGAGAGAACAAAGGATATTACAGTGGATATGCTATAGGTCGTGTCTCTTCATTTTGCTAGATAATAGAAGGAAGGAGTGGCTGTTCGGGGTGGACATAGCCCAAACTGGGTGAACCACATATATCTGTGTATCTCTGGTTTTATGTGTTTTGTGTGCTTGTGTTTTCTGCATATTTTATGTGTTGCATTGATCTGTAATATATAATTTTCAAACAGTAGCTCAAATGATCTAGAACGTATTTAGGTGGAGAAAGCTCATTTGAGTTTTAATGAAAAACTGTTAGGGTAGGTGTCAAGTCTTATTAAGTTGTCAATTTGAATTAGGATTTCAGGCTCATCGAGCCTCTTCTTGTATAAATTAGCATTTTGTAAATAGTTCAAAGGGTTCGACTTTTCAGCCAGAGAGGCTATTTGACTGTGTATATTTTCCTGATATCTTTATGAGCTAAATGCAACAATGCCTTTCTTATGAAATTTGAGATTCATCACAGTGTTTATGTTCAATATGTGTTTCCTGTATATCATTTCAATTATTATATTTTGCTGCTAAGTATTGTATGAGAGTAAGTAGCTGGAATTTATCCATGTTAGATGCTCCTTTCACACTGATGATGCTTGTTATATGTTAAATGTTACTTTTATATAATTCATCTTCATTTGATGCTCTGTTTAGTAATTAATCTTGGTGTTCTTTATTCTAAAGCTGCACTAGAGATTCCTCCATTGATTGATGCCTATAGTATCGTGGGCTTTCTTCTCTTTTCCATCTCTCATTTCATATTATTTATCTAATTGAACATAACATCTACTTTGCGTAAAATCTGTAGAAAGAAACCATCCTTGACTCCATTTCTCAATGGGACTTTCTCTCTTGTTGTTTCAACCCATAAACCCTAAAGCCTATCATACCTAGCCTAAGATACATTTCATACTCCAATCATCTACTTTGATTGAGAGTTTTCACTGGAGAGAGCCCTCTCCGAGTTTGGTAGGGCTAGATACCAAGCCAAAATAGGTTTGAGGTTACCTCATTAAATTTCCTCCTCAGCCTAGGAAATTGTTGAGCGATAACACCCCATAGAATCACTGTTGTTATTGTTGTTCCCTTACATTATTATTTTTATGTAGGCTTTGATTATATTGTGACCCCTTAGACTCCTACACATAGAAAGGAGGTCTTGTCATTTGTATCATTAAATAATTGTTCATTTATGTGATGTAAAGGAGGTTTCCCCCTCGAATAAAATAATTTTGAAGTCGTTGATTGTTGGCTTCAGGGGTCCTGACCTAGGTTTAGAATATTTATGCAACAACAAAACCCTCCAACTACTGGCCCTTTTGGCAAAGATTTGCTTTTCGAGACCAAAGTCTCACCCGAAGCAGTATGGGGACAGAGGTACGCGAGTGATAATCCCTCTAGATCCAACAGAGGGTGAACGGTACACAGAACCAGTGTGCGAAGGGGATGACATTGATCACATTTACAAGCTAATAGCCCGAGAAGATGATTGGATTAACCTTATGGCCGATGGCATGCTCTGTTGGGAGAAGGACAACGAAGGTCTCTTTGACTCAGATGGCGAGATAGAGAATTGGTAGAACTGGTTGCATGATGTATCTGTGCTATGATGCCTTAGGATCACAAAGAGCTTCCGGCGTATCTCCTCATAGGTAAGAGCGTTGCCCTATTTTGATGGTTCTGGTAAGGTTAACAATTTTCTTATAACATTTGAAGCAAACATTCTTATAAAAAGAAGGATGTGGGTGCTTAACTTAGATATGCGCGCAACCCCTACACGGTGGTGGGAAACTCATAAGGGGAATTTTCAGGATTGGGAGGAATGTCACAGAATGATGATCCTATGATTCAAACCTCTGGCCAACCTACCCATGGGAGTTTTCCCTGGCCACGAAGACCCTCGTAAGCACTTGTTTGTATGGATGGAAGTATGGAGCGAAAGGAATTGGGACGAATGGGTCCACATGTTTATCCATGATTTGGGACCAATCCCCACCACATGGTATTTGGATGCAGAGCTACATCAGCGCACTCGCCACTGGGAAGCCATGAGAGAATATTTTTTGGGGACATTCGGGTAATAGTGATGGTACATCAGCTCCCATGTACAATTGGCCCGCAATGATGGTAAAAATCAGCTACGTAGGTGTTGTGGCCAACAAAAACCCCCCTTCTTATTTAGTATTAGTAATAATACTAAATAAGTGGGGACCCTTAGTTTAAAAATCCAAAAAATTAATTAGTGCTTGGTGTCCTTTAAAAACTGCCCATATCTTGTAATTTTTAGGAATTAATAGTCAGACTCAGAATTACACGATATGGGTCCTTGGCCATTGGATGAAGGGCGAGCAGATCTAATGGTGGAGATGAGAGTGCGATAAGACAAGTTACGCGGGTAGAAGAAGGTGGGGCAGGGTCAAGGTGGTTTTAATCTCGACCGTCGGATCAAACGAATGAATGGTTAGGGTTTGTCAAGGGGGAAGGTAGGTCCCAAAGGAGTTGGGCCTATCCGGTTGAATATGGACCGTTAGATCTTCAAGATTAACGGCTTAGATCAAATCTTGGAGAAACGAAAGAAATGTGAGATGGGGGGTTCGGGCAGAGATTGGGCAAATGTGGGCCATTGATCTGCAGAGATCAACGGTGGATCTTCACCGAAGGACTTTATACAGCGGGGTTTATGAAACAACAAAGGGTCAAGGGTTTGATCTGGACCGTTGGATTGATGAAATGAATGACCCAGATGCAATTGCAGGATCGAGGAGAGAGGAAGGCACAAAGAGAAATTTTGCGATGCGATTACAAACTGACTGTCGGATCTGGGAGTCAGATCGACAGTTGAGAATTAATCGGAGGGACAAACATAGAGAAAAATGGGTGGAGTTACGATTAATCTGGGCCGTTGGTTCTTGTGGATTCGACGATCCAGATTGGATCGCAGGATTGCAATCGGTGCAGGCAAAGGGATGGCACAAAGGTTTTTTGTGATGCGATTGAATCAGAGCCATCGATCTTAGAACCAGATCGACGGCCAGGAATTAACCGCAAAGGTCAAAGGCGGAGGGGTGGGCTTTGGAATGGAGTGATGTGGACCGTTGGATCTAGGTATGGTAGAACAGATCAATGGTCGGGAAACCATCGCAAGGTTGCAATCATAGGTAGGAAATAAATCTTTGCAATGCGTCCAATGAAAAACTCCGATGCGATGTGCTGATGATCGTTGATCGGTTTAAGATCAACGGCTGACATTCGTCGAAACATTAAACGATCGAGTTTTTTTTTAAACATAGGAAGTTGGGTTTTTTAATAAAAAACAAAGAAAATTTATGCTCCAGAAAGGTTTTTATGGTGTTTAGCGCCTGATTGCGGGCTATGGGTTACGTGAAGAAAAGCGAAGGGATCGGGGGTTTTACAGAGGAAAGGGCTAATCGCAATCGGAGTTTTTCAAAGTAAATAGGTAACAAGGAAAAAGGAAAGCCCGATTGCGATTGCGCGATGATGCGAGAGCCGTTGGATTTAGAACGGATCAACGGCTAGGATCGCAACGGAGGTTCATAGAATAAAGTTCATCGCATCAGAAGTTTTCGGATGAACAAAGGGAAAAAGTGTTAAACAGAAGGTTCCGATTGCAATTAGCACCCGAGAGCATAGCGCTTGGTTCTGGGTGCGGGTCATATCTGGGGAAGTGGTTAGGGGCTTAGCTGAAGGGGCTTAAGGCCTTAGTGTAAAAAGGCTATTTTTTGTTATTTTTGAAGGTTTTTAAGGGTTTTGATAAGGTTAAAAAGGAGTTTTAAACTTTATCAAAGGGAATTTATGAAGGGAAGGAAGGAAAATGAGGGAAAAGGAGGAATTTCATGAGGAAAAAGGGGATAAAAATGGAGGTTAATTATGAGTGAAAGGAGGGGTAAAATGAAGGGAAAATGGGTTTTTGGCAGTCTTTTTCTTCAGGAAACAACAGATTTTTCAGGGTTAATGAGGGAAACAGAATTGAAGTTTAATTCAAAGGAAGAAAGAATATCATAAGACTTCAAAAGATGATAGGTTTTCAAAGGAAAATATCTCTTGAAGGCTTGAAGACAAAAGGCTAGCCACCTCTTGGTATAATAAAATTTATAGGTGGCTGACAATGGCTCCACTTGGGGAAGACAACTGGTTCTTTAGGTGTCTAGAACCTCAGCTATTGATCTACAAATTTTCAGTAAACCAGTGCCTTAATCCATTGGGCAGCAACCTTTCTTTTTGATGATCTCTACAACAATTTGAAATAATGGAGTTCTATCAAAACAATCATGTCTACCTACCCATTCCTAATGATCCTAACATTTTTTCTTCTTTTTAGAGTGCATTTAGACTAGCAAACTCTCTTCAACAACATTTTATTCTTTTTGAAAAACAAGAACTAATCTATTTTCAAACTTATTTCTCCATGAACTCAGTTTAAACAATTGAGTTCACAAGCTTCTCTACCTAACTACTATCTGTCAGGATTAGACTGTCTGACAGACTTTATTCTCTAATTTCTAAGACAATAGATTTAAAAATAGTCAAGCCAAAATTAAGTTGTTTGACTTGCTGTGATTTATGGAATAAAGACAAGCTGCACATAGATTTTTATTTGCAGAAAAAGTAAAGAAAAATAGTGAAGGCTTAAGATCTGAAAATAAAAAACCTCCTTCATTGTTTTTTCAGCTATGTTTTTAAATTTGTTTGAGCTATCTTTCTTTCTTTCCTGGTTCAAGTTTTGGGCACATTAGAACCAGTTTGTTTTCTATCTCATAGGTTCAGAATTTGAGCTTGTTTGAACCTTTGTTTTTCTATCCTAATCTATCTTATTGATAAGCCAAGATTAAGCTGTTTGGCAAATCTATTTCATTAACCTATCAGCAGTAAATTGAAAACTAATTAGTCATGATTAGGCTGTATGACTAACTAGGAGTGTGTTTTTAGGAGTGGAATTTGAGCTTGCACACTTTCAGACTTTATTTCTCTTTTTGGTATGGGGCTGTACCTTTCTTGTTTTACAATCCGCTCTCTTTTCTCCTTTCTATTGTTTTTGTATTTTTATTTTTCTAAATTTGAATGCAATGTTTAACAATGATATTTACAATGGAAAGTAAAAAGCTTTAAAACTCAGGAATCTTGGCAGAAGTAATGTTTGAGCATCCTGCCATTGACAGGACCTCCATACAGATCTTCTCCATTCAATTCTTTCAAGAAAAATGCATTGTGACCCCTCTCAGCATGAATAATATAGGGTGCTTTCCATAAGTTCTCAAACTTGCCATGTTTTCCCTTCTCTTCTCTTCTTGAATCCCATTTAAGAACAACATTTCCGACTTGGAAATTGTTTGCCTTAGTCCTATTGTCAAATAGTTTCTTGATATTTTCTTGGACTAACTGTGTTCTTTCATAGACTTCTTCCCTAGTCTACTGTAAATGAATTGTTTGGTTGATTCTTCTTTGCATATCATTTTCCTAAATTTGCACTTCTTGAAGGAGTTTCATGACTGGAAATCCTAATGAGGTTGGGAAGACTGCATCCATGCCATAGAGCAGCTGATAGGGGGACATATTTATTGATTTCTTTGTAGTTAATTTATCAGCCCATAAGGCATGAACCAATTTACTATGCCATGACTTCTGATTTTGCTCCAATAGCTTTTTGATGATATTGATGAGGCTCTTATTGGAAGATTCAGCTAATCCATTTCCTTGGGGATAGTAGGCAGTAGAATGGCCCAAGGTAATGTGATATTTGTGACAAAAATCAACCATTTTCTTAGATTTAAAGGCAACATCATTATCTGTTATGATTTTTCTGGGATAACCAAATCTGGATAGGATATTTGTCTCAAGGAACTTGATAATGACAGAGTCATTAGCATTCCTAGAGGGTATAGCTTCGATCCACTTGGTAAAGAAGTCAGTGGCAGTGAGGATCCACTTATGTTGGGCTGATGAAGATGGATGAATTTCCCCAATGAATTCTAACCCCCATTATTTAAAGGGTGCCTCAACACTGATAGGATGTAATGGTAAGGGAAGGAGTTTTCTTTTGCCATAAAAAATTTGACACTTATGGAAAGACATGACTAAATTCTGAGTGTCTGGGAAAAGGGTAGGCCAATAGTGACCAGATCTAAGAACTTTGTTTGCTGTGGCCTTCCAGTAGAGGTGTCCTCCACATTCTCCTTCATGCAACTCATGCATGATATTTCTTGCATCATCTTCGAGTAAACATTTAAGAAAAATTCCAGCAACATTTTTCCAATATAATACCCCATCTAAGATGCAATAAATCAAAGCTTTCTGTTTCAAAAATCTAGCTTTAGTTTTAGACAAAGAAGGAGGGGCATTTAAATATAAAAGCACATAAACGATGTCAGCATACCAAGGAGAATTCAGAAATGTTTCTTCAATGAAAGGGGCAGTGGATTCTTCTATTTCTTCCAACACATCTACCATATTCATATCTAGTGCTTGGAAGTTCGACTCAGCCATGAGTTTTGCTAATCCTTGACCTTTAACTAGTTTGGTGGGCCTGATTTCTAAGTCATATTCAAGAATAGTTGTAATCCATTTTCCCCTTTTACCATTAGGGTCTTGACTTAGAATATCATTGACAACAGTATGTGGAAAAAAAGAAATTATGTGAGAGTGTAAAATGTAGACTCTAAAGTCCTTTAATGCTTTCACTAATGCTAAGGCTTGCTTCTCCATGATGTTATTCTTGAGAGGAGCATCTCTTAAGGCTCTGCTAAAGAATAATATTGGTTGTTCTTGCCCCAGATCATTCTTTTGAAGTAATACTGCAGCTATTGTATGTTCTAATGCAAAAGAAAAGACATAAAAGTCTTTTGTGAAATCTGGACTAATCAAGACTGGTGTTTGAGTGAGAGCTTGTTTAACCAGTTCAAATGATTGTTTAGCTTGTGTAGTCCATTTCACACCTACCTCTTTCTTAAGCATGTTTGTAATGTTTTTTAATAACTCAGCAAGGTTGGGGATAAACCTCCTCAAAAAAATGATCTTCCCAATGAAAGATTGTAACTCTTTGAGGCTTCTTGGATGGCTAATTTGCAATATGCCATCTATCCTTTTAGGGTCTACTTTGATTCCCTCTTCTAAAATTATGTGACCAAGAAGTTTACCTTCTTGGAGACCAAAGAGTGTCTTCTTGGGATTCAAAGATAAGCCAAATTTTCTACATTTCTCAAAAAAAATTCTCAAGTGAATCAAATGTTCTTCATCAGTTTTTGAGAAAACGGTTATGTCATCAAGGTAAATGATTATGAAATAGCCAATATCTTCAGAGAAGGCTATATCCATGGCCCTTTGGAAGGTGGCCCCTGCATTCATCAAACCAAATGGCATTTTGACATACATAAAGGTGCCCCAAGGTGTGGTAAATGCAGTCTTATGCTGATCACTTGGGAGCACTAACACCTGATTATAACCCGAGAACCCATCTAAGAGTGATATACTTTTTGACCCAACTACCCTTTGAAGTATATGGTCCATCTTGGGCAAGGGGTAGTTGTCTTTTAGGGAGGCTCTATTTAAATTTTTTAAGTCAATACAGAGCCTGATTTCCCCTGTATTTTTTCTAACAGAAACTAAGTTTGATACCCACTCTGAATATCTAATTGGTACTATAATCCCAACATCATGCATATTTTCAATTTCTGCCTTAACCAAAGGTAACAAAACCGGGTTTATTCTCCTTAGCTTTTGTTTGAAAGGTTTTCGATTTTCCTTTAAAGGAATCTTGTGCTGAATGATGCTAGTATCATAGGATTTTAGATCTTTGTATCCCCAAGCAAAAACATCTTTAAACTCTTTGAACAGCTCTATATATTGCAATTTTATGTGAGCTGGGAGAGTGCTAGACAGTTTAATCATCTTGGGTTCTGCTAGGCTGATATGTTATGTTCTTCTACATCTGTTTCCACAGGCTCCATTCTTGGTTCTTTGGCTACATCATTAAAGTCGAAAAGGTGTTCTAAAGGTGTGAGACCTCTTGGAATTGTATCACTCTTGCATTGTAAAACTTCCAAGTCTTCTTGGTCTGCATTGTCAATTAATTCTGCTTCAAAAGGATTCTCATAGTGATTTATATCAGAAGAATGGGTTATTTCAATTTCTGGGATTTGTTCTATATACAAACAATTTTCTTTATGGCTGGTTTCTGATGTTGGTAGGTCAAAATCATTTTCTGATTTTAGGAAATCATCTATATGTTTGTCAAAGTCAAACACTTGCCAGTGATCCTCATTATCAGGCATTGCGGGCCTGTGTTTTACCTTTACACTAAGCTGTTCATCTATCTGAGGTATTTGGTAGTTACTGGCACTGAAGGCAAGTTCATTTGCTAGATGATTTTGTGCTCTTGGAATGAAATTGAGTTCATATTTTTCAAATGTCTTTAATAAATCAAGGACTAAATTTCGATATTCTCTAAGTCTTGGGTTTCTAGCTGAGCATTCTCCTTTGATCTGTCTTATGATAAGTTCAGAATCTCCTAAGATTGATATCTTTTGGGGCTCTAATTGTTTAAGCAACTGTAAGCCAAGTAGAAGTGCCTCGTATTCAAAAATATTGTTAGTGCATGGGAAATCCAATTTATATGAAAAACTTTGATTTGTATTTTGAATCCACACACCTGCCCCTGCACTATTTTTATTACAAGACCCATCAAAATTTATTGTCCAAAGTATATTTGCCTTATTTTCATTCTCTTGTTGCTGTTGATTTTCAATGTTTTGGATCTGATTTGAGGGAAGTTCTGATTGTTCTGGTAAACCGATTGGGTCTATGTTTTCCTTGTCTTGTTGAGTGATTTCATCTTCATTGTACAAGATAAAGGAATCTAAACTCGATTGAATAGAATAGATGAGAGAGTTATTTGGTTTATCTATGTTGCTCACCATATATTTCATGTGAGATTCCCTGTATAATCTTCTGTTTTGGTTAAAAACAGGGATGGTGGCATAAGACATGTCCATTTGAAGGCTTCCCTGAAGTTTGGATCCCCATGATCTTGATAAAATCATGCCATACTTAGGGGGAATTTCAGCTACAACTATGTCCATAACTAGACTCTTAGCAGGGATTTGAGATAAGTTAACACATAAATATTTGATTAAACCCAAGCATTTGACTCTGCTTGAATCAAAGGAACAAAAATCTTTGTATGCTTTAGTAATTTCTAAGCCTAAGCTTTCCATTACTACTTTGGGCATAAGATTATGCGAAGCTCCAGAGTCTAGCATGGCATGGTGTAAAATTTTCTCATGTATATTCAAACTAACATAGAAGGGAGGAACAACTCCTTCTTGGTATTTTCCTTCAACTTCTGGACCAAATAACAACTCAGGCTTGTCATCTGTCAAGTTTAATGTATCAGTATCACTTCCTAAGTTCAAAGCTTTCAAAACTTGGTTTTTGTACACTTCTTGGGTTACTAGTTTAGCTAGAGGGATGGTAATTTTTATCTTCGCAACATCTCCTTCTAGGCTGAAAGGAACAATTGATTTGGTCATATTTACATCTGTCTTTTCAATTGAATTCCTTTCAGCAATTTTGATTTGCTGAACTTTGTTTGGACTGGTAATTGAGACAGATTTGTTAGGTCCACTAGCTGAGGTGTTAGGGATGTTTTGTTCAACATTTGGCTGGCTACTCTTCTCTTTATTTGAATCTGGTTTCTTAGCCAAAATGTTGGTTTTCTCTGCTGTCTTCTTAGGCTGAGTTTCCGTGTTTTTCTTGACAGCAGTACTAGTGTTTTTATCCTTTGAATTATCTACGTTCCCTTTTCTCCTAAGATCATATTGTTTGTGCACCTCCATAATTGCATTTTCAAACCCCAATCTATAGTCATCAGAATCTTCATAGGTGTTTGTATTTTGATCAGAGAAGAAACCTTGTTCTTTTTAGTGAGGAAAATGTCATCTCCACTGTCTGGTCCAATCAAGTTTACATGACCTTCTCCCAACCTTTCAATCTCCCTATCCTCCTCATATTGATCTACATAGTTTTGTTGGAAGGGAGGCCTAATCTGTTGGTCATTTTCTTTTGGCCTATCTTGATTGTTTTCTCTCCTATAATTCTGATTTCTATTTCTATTTTGGTTGTTTTGAGGTTCTCTTGGTGGCACTCTATCATTGAAGTTGATCTTTTCAAGCATCCTCTCCATTAATTTCACTAGGTTGTCAATTTTTGTGTCAAAAGTTGAGGTTGAGGGTATAGTGTCATCTTTATAAGTTACCCTCTTCTCTGATCTCAACCTATTTATTTTCTCAATTATGTTTGCTTCTACACTCACAGCCCCCTTCTGCATGTCTTCTAGAGTTAAGTAATCTCTCTCTCTTAATTGATAGGCCATTTCAGCATCAAAACCTTCAGGGTATCTTACTAAGGTCATGCCTTGGGGAGGTTTCATGTGAGGTGGAAGAGAATTGTAAACACTGTTAAACCCAGTGGAGTAGTCATGAACACTCTTCGCTGGATTTCTTTTGAGACTGCTATATTCTTCTAATATTTGAAGAGGGTTCTTTTTGGTTTCCCATTTATTGATGAATGTTTGATGCAAAGCAGGGAGATCATTGATGTTGTTAGGAGGTAAATTTTTAAACCACTTCTTTACATCTCCTCCTAAACTTTGGGAAAAGATTCTCATTTTAGTGGTCTCTTCTTCTAT
Source organism: Pinus albicaulis (assembly GCA_034641835.2). Taxonomy (NCBI): domain Eukaryota; kingdom Viridiplantae; phylum Streptophyta; class Pinopsida; order Pinales; family Pinaceae; genus Pinus; species Pinus albicaulis. Next base: position 1,929,641,513 of record CM076575.1, read on the forward strand.
CTCCATGTAATCAAATGCATCTTCCATCCTATTTACATGATGTTGAGCTGTGGTAGCTTCTTTTCCAGTGAAATGGGGAATTTTGGTTTGGTATTCATTTGGTAAGGGAAGCAGAGGTTGTGGTAACACTAATGGGGCATACCATGTTGCCATGGCTGGAAAGAAGGGTGGGTTTACAAGAGTGAAAGTGGGCTGAACTGGAGTGTTTTGAACAGTGGTAGTATGGATTGGAGTGGAAGAAACACTTGGGCCAGCAAACTGGTTTTGAGTAGATTTGTTATGGAAAAGGCTAAAGTGATGAAGAAGCTGGGAATCGGGAGGAGTGGAAGGTGAGGCTTCTCTACTAAAGCTCTGTTGCAAATCTGCAATGTCAAGATAATTTTGGTTTAAATCACCTTGAGATCTATTTCTAAAGATGTTCTTTGTATGGTGTAAATCAAAGTGTAAATTCTCTAAGTCAACAAGGTTTTCAGGGACAGATTTTGTTCTTAAGAGTTTCCTATCAGCAGTTGATTTTCTAGAATTAGAAGTCTGCCACAGAATTCTTTCTGGTTTGTCAACTATTGTAGGAGGGTTAGGGTCTGGATGAGATCTAGTGTTGATCCTATGTGAAGCCAGACTGCTCTTTCAAAAAATGAGAAAGGCTGAAGTTTTTAGGGACTGTTTTTGAAAAATTTTCCTCTCACAATGTCTTATCTAGTATGGGACCAGGCTTCTAAACTTCTTCAAGGCTGGTTAACACAGTCCTAAAGAGACCTGGAGACCTAGATGAGTAATAAGCCTACTGGGGCTAGTGGAGTTGCCAGATGGAAACTTTTTAGCTTCTATGAAGGTAAAATATTGGATGGTTCCACCACCATGTTTATTTTGAAGCCAAACTGAAATATTTTTGGGTTTTTCTGAGTTTTTTCAATCCTATGGGTTATGAAAGTGTCCTAAATCTGACTTAACACTTAGCTAAGGTGTTAAAAACATACAGAGTTCGCTCTTATGGCTTGGTAACTGATTTCTTCAAGGTTTTAACAAGGCTCTTTGAGAATCCTAAGGGCTACTTAGTTTGTCACTGATTCAAATAAGTCCTATCATGATTACCATTTTGTTAGGTAGTGCTTGAAGAAGGCTAATTATGTTATACTGGATAGTGAGTGTTTTGTTTTAAATATTTTACTCAGTGTCCCACCGTGATCGCCATTATGTTGGTGTACTGTGTTTTGATAGTTTGGCAAATCAAAAGACAAGGCAACATCAAACCATTATTTAGAGTTCCAGGATCTAGTCTTCCTGTTCCCAGAGAGGGCTCTCTCAAATTTATTTGTTTTGCAAAGGTTTGTCTTGTTTTCTTTTTAGTATGGATTTTAGACTAGTTATTAAGTGCAAGTGATTGTTTGTTTGTTTGGTTGAATTGGCACAACAGAATGTGAAAGGTCTAGGAAAGGCAGGTAGAAAGAAGGAGTGTCAGTTTCATTGGGCAATGGAGTCAAAATGAAGTTGATAATAAGCTCATAGGTGGATATGGGATATCGAAGGGAAAATATAACTTGGCCACAGGATCCTTTGGTTTTGTAAATGAGATGGACATCAATGATTTGGAAGGAGAGTTTGAATTCTCAAAAAAGGGAATTTGACAACATAACTTGAACAATAAAGAGGTATTTGATAGACAGGGCTAACCATGAATTCTACAAACCTCACTTTAAGCAAATAATGACTTCAAAACAACTTTTAAAATGAAATCTAAGATTCAGGAGCACATCCTATTTCCTTAAAGATTTTATTTCAAATGACTTAGAAAACATAAAATATTTACCGATAATTGCGGTCATAAAAGAGGGAACACCTAAAACATCTATGATCACAGCTATAAAAGACCTTTAAAACAATTATTCAAGTAAGGACAAAGAGCATGATCAAAACAAACCTTATTGGCTCACTATAAACAATGGTACTTCAAAGGGATACTTCAATAATAGCTTTCAAGTGGCAGCAGACAAGCAGGGAGAACCATAAATCATGCTGAAACCAACTATTTGAACTATTAGAGAAATAAACAAGCATGAGGACTAAAGAGAGAGATTAAAGACTCTAAAATTCCTCAGCAGAAGAAAACATGAAACAGTGAAGGATAAACAGGTCTAAGGTGCTTCAAGGAGTCATTTCTTAGCCTAAAAGTTTTATCCTACTGTAGTAAGAAATTATGGAACAAAATGAAAACATGAGAAAACATTAAACGGTTCAGAATACTTCACCAAAAACCAAGCTCATGGATCCAATGATAGAGCCCTCTCAAGAACAAGCATGCAACAACATCATCAGGCTTCCAAGACTTCAATTTCTTCTTCAACTTCAATAGACTATATATTATTTCAGAGAGTTTTCAGTATTACAACTAGTGACCAACCAACCCACTTCTCATCTTCTTCAGAAGTATTTATAGAAGAAATGAGGAGGTGGAAGGGCTTTAAGATCAAAGTGTAATTAATTCTACACTAAATGCAACTCCTAACCTCGAAAACCATGCAAGGCCTAAGGTAGGAGAGCATTGAATTATGACTCTGTTTCATTTAATCTGTTTCTATCTTTTTAAGCTTAATGGGAAATTTTTTTGATTTTGAGGCCTATTTCTTATCTTTGTAATAACTCTGCTGATAGTTACAATAAGTTTCTTTGTTTTGAAATAACTATTCAGCTGTCTTTATGATAATATCTTCTGTTTTGGTAATAACTAGGCCTTCTTTGATTGCTTTGAGGCTGCAAGTGTCTTTCCGGCAGCTGGAGAGGATTCAGTTAGCCTCTGATATGTTAGTGGAGGCTTCTCGTACTGATAAATCTGATTGTTCTTCCTTAAAACACTGTTAATTTTCTTTAATTCTATGTGTTAGGCTTAATTAGGCCTAATTTCTGTCTTCTAGTCTTCATACTGTCTTTAATTGTGGATCAGGCCTTGGATTAATCGAATTTATGACTTAATCCTTCAAAAACTGTGTTAACAATATTCAAACATGATTTCTGCTTTGATTTCATCCCTAGATACTGATACTCTTTATCGGATCAAGGTTTACTGTGTTTTGTTTGCTGCGCAGGCATACAAAGGGCTTTATCGTGTTATCAGTTCTCATTAGGCATAGATAAATCATGACGTGAAACCCTGCAAAATGATCCTCCTTATGAATAATGGCCTGAGGGATCATCATCCCCGGCCTTTTATTTTCTTTGAAAACAATTGAGAAATCTTTAAAAACCCGCACAAACAAAGAAAAATTAAGAAAAATACTGCGGGGTAAGGTCTAAACTGCTTTGGAGGTTTAGGTTAGATCGTGATCGTTGGATGAAAGTCATCAATGGCGAGGATTTCTCTCTGGGTCAGATGGGAAGGCGGTTGAATAAACGGTGGATGGATTAAGTCCGGGCCGTTGATTTGCAAAGATCAACAGTCGAGATCAATCGGGAATATATGATGTATAGGAGGAAACTTTATAGTAAAATATAAGAAATTGCAAAGGAAAATGGTCGAAAACCTTTGGTGGAAGTAAGAAAGGGCTTAAACAAAATTTGGGGTTTCGGAAAAGTTCTAGGCCGTCGGATTAGATCATCCAACAGAGATCAACGGTAGAGATTCGTTGATGAAGTCCTTTGGGGAATGGGTGGAGGGTGATGAACTAACGACGAGATTAAACTGGGACCGTTAGATCTCATAGATCAACGGTGGATATTTATTATAAGAAAATGTAATGTAAACGGGAAAGGTGGTTTCGGCCGAAGAAACCACTGGTGTCGCACGGCTTAGAGGCGATTTTAGATTTTCTCCAAAAAAACGCGATATAGGTCTTCAGCTGACACGTGTCCTTAAAAAACTGCCCATATCGCATAATTTTTAGGAATTAATAGTCGGAATCAGAATTACGTGATATGGGTCCCTAGCTGTTGGATGAAGGGCGAGCAGATCCAACGGTGGAGATGACAGCGTGATAAGACAAGTTGCGCAGGCGGAAGAAGGTGGGGCAGGGTCAAGGCGGTTTTAATCTCGACCGTCGGATCAAAGGAATGAACAGTCAGGATTTGTCGAGGGGGAAGGTAGGTCCCAAAGGAGTTGAGCCTATCGGGTTGAATATGGACCATTAGATCTTCAAGCTTAATGGATCAGATCAAATCTTGGAGAAACGAAAGCAATGTGAGACGTGGGGTCCGGGCGGAGATTGGGAAAATGTGGGCCGTTGATCTGCAGAGATCAACGGTGGATCTTCACCAAAGGACTTTATACAACAAGGTTTATGAAACAACAAAGGGTCAAGGGTTTGATCTGGACCATTGGATTGATGAAATGAATGGCTCAGATGCGATCGCAGGATCGCAATCGACGGAGGAGAGAGGAAGGCGCAAAAATAAATTTTGCGATGCGATTACATACTGACTGTCAGATCTGAGAGTCAGATCGATGGTTGAGAATTAATCGGAGGGAAAAACACGGAGAAAAATGGGTGGAGTTACGATTAATGTGGGCCATCGGTTCTTGTGGATTTTACAGTCCAGATTGGATCACAGGATCGCAATCGGGGGAGGCAAAGGGATGGCACAAAGGTTTTTTGCGTTGCGATTGAATCAGAGCCATCGATCTTAGAACCAGATCGACGACCAGGAATTAACTATGAAGGTCAAAGGCAGAGGGGCGGGCTTTGGAATGGAGCGATGTGGATCGTTGGATCTCGGTATGGTAGAACAGATCAATGGTCGGGAAACCATCACAAGGTTGCAATCGGAGGTAGGCAATAAATCTTTGCAATGCGTCCAATGAAAAACTTCGATGCGATGTGCCGACGATCGTTGATCGGTTTAAGATCAACGGCTGACATTCGTCGAAACATTAAATGGTCGGGTTTTATTTAAAACATAGGAAAGTTGGGTTTTTTAATAAAAAACAAAGAAAAGTTATGCTCTGGAAAGGTTTTTATGGTGTTTAGCGCCTGATTGCGGGCCCCGGGTTACGTGAAGAAAAGCGAAGGGATCGAGGGTTTTACAGAGGAAAGGGCTAATCACAGTGAGAGTTTTTCAAAGTAAATAGGTAACTAGGAAAAAGGAAAGCCCGATTGCGATTGTGCGATGATGCGAGAGCCATTGGATTTAGAACGGATCAATGGCTGGGATCGCAACAGAGGTTCATAGAATAAAGTTCATCGCATCGGAAGTTTTCGAAGGAATAAAGGGAAAAAGTGTTAAACAGAAGGCTCCGATTGCGATTAGTGCCCGAGAGCATAGCGCCTAGTTCTGGGTGCAGGTCATATGTGGGGAAGTGGTTAGGGGCTTAGCTGAAGGGGCTTAAGGCCTTATTGTAAAAATGCTATTTTTTATGATTTTTGAAGGATTTTTTGAAGGTTTTTAAGGGTTTTGATAAGGTCAAAAAGGAGTTTTAAACTTTATCAAAGGGAATTTATGAAGGGAAGGAAGAAAAATGAGGGAAAAGGAGGAATTTCATGAGGAAAAAGGGGATAAAAATGGAGGTTAATTATGAGTGAAAGGAGGGGTAAAATGAAGGGAAAATGGCTTTTTGGCAGTCTTTTTCTTCAGGAAACAACATATTTTTCAGGGTAAATGAGGGAAACAACAGTGAATTTTAATTCAAAGGAATAAAGAATATCATAAGACTTCAAAAGATGATATGTTTTCAAAGGAAACTATCTCTTGAAGGCTTGAAAACAAAAGGCTAGCCACCTCTTGGTATAACAAAATTTATAAGTGGCTAACACATCCATATATGTGTTCCAAATTTGAATGATTGTTGGAACGAGGTCTCCCAACAAGCTACGAAACCGGTCCATTTTGGTTATTTTTGTTATATTTAGTATAGCGCAGGGGTTTTGGGGTGGGTCAAAGCCCCGAAAGTATTGTAATGGGGTTAAAGGGTAAACTAGGGGTCCAAAAACCATGGGTTGCAGACCATAGGAATGTTAAAGCTAGATTGTTATAAATAGAGAGGCATTTCAGATTGTAAGAGGTGGGATTTGATGAGCTATTGATGTGATCTGTTGTGTAAGCGAACTGTTGGGGTTTTTGAGGAACGGACTGCTGCTGTCTGTGTGCGCAGAGATCCTAGTCCAGCTGTGTGTGGACCCTGCTGCTGTGTGCGCAAGTTGGGAAGGGAATTGTAAGGGTGACAAATGAATGAATATGCAGAATTATTAGATCTGAATATGTGAGTAATATTGAATGGATTGCTGATAATTACTGTGTTATGAATTTTCTGTCTTTGTTGCTGTGAAGGTCTGTATATTGAATGATTGGATCTATTATTCTTTGATTATATCATGTTGCGAAAGTCTGTGTATTGAAGTAAATCTAGATCTTTTATGTTCGGGTTATGTAATGTGTGTTATGAAAAGCATATAATTGTAGATCTAGTGCATGGATGCAATTGGATACATATTTGACCCTGCACAGAGACAAGGTAATCTGAACAGAACGAAACCTTGCCTTACCCTTCCTTTCTCAGGGTGTGGAAACCTAGTTCCAGCACCCACCCATACTACTTCGGGTGAGACTGTGACTTGCGCAAGCAGGTCAGTGCCGAAAGGGCCAGTAGTATAGGGGTTTGTTGGCAAACCTTGCACACTGAGCCTGGGTCAGGACCCCTCAAGCCAACAAATTGTTCCGTTGCCGGGACCACCGTGGTTCCACCATCTCCATGGAGCGTCTCAAAATATAAAAAAAATAAAAAAACCCCTGCGCTATACTAAATATAACAAAAATAACCAAAATGGACCAGTTTCGTAGCTTGTTAGGAGATCCCATTCCAACAGTCCCCCAACACAATATTGTGACTCGTCCCGAGTCACTCCACCGGTGCGTCACCGACTTGTGTTTGTAGAGTATCCAGAGAGTGGGCAAGCGGAGGGAGGATTGCCTGGCATTGAGACGCAGCTTTTTGTGCGAGAGTGACCATCTTCTGGGAAGGTGGATCATCAGTAGCCGGGGTAACACTTGCTAATAACTGATTAAGGCGATTATTGGCGTCATCAATTTCATGCGTTAACTAGAGGGCCGATGTAGTCCAAGGCTTCAGGAATTCTGTGACATCATGCTGTTTCTGTCGAAGCTTCGCAATCTCATCATGGAGGTCATTGCTAGTTTTCAATCATGTTAAGCGTTGAGCAGGTACCAAAGTAGACAACGTAGCACTGATTTCTTCCACATCCTTCTCATGCTGGCGTAATTCCTGATTGATTTTTTGAAGAACGGGGTCAAGCTGGACCCGGGACCAAAGCTGTATGGCTGATTCCATCAGAGCGGTACCTTGATCTATTTTCCCCTTAATTGTCGTAGTGGCTTCTGTGATAAGTGTAGTACATTGGGCACGAGCTTCTGGTGGGGTACGAGGCTGCAGCCTGTACTGCAATTCTGAAACCTCTAGGCGGGAGGCTTTGAGAGCAACCACCAGCTTGCGGTTGCCTAGCACACCCTGGCCAAGGAGACTCAGGCAGTAGTTCAGGCTCGATCACAACAGGCAGAGTTGGAGGCTGCCATCCACCAGCTATGCACGGAAGTCACCGAGGGAATCACATCTGAGGACCTACCTAGAAGTAAAGTAGAAAAACTGGTGGTTGCTCTCAAAGCCTCACGCCTGGAGGTTTCAGAATTGCAGTACAGGCTACAGCCTATCACCCCACCAGAATCCCGTGCTCATCGTACTACACTTATCACAGAAGCCACTACGGCGATTAAGGGGAAAATAGATCAAGGTACCGCTCTAATGGAATCAGCCATACAACTTTGGTCCCGGGTCTAGCGTGACCCCGTTCTTCAACAAATCAATCGAGAATTACGCCAGCATGAGAAGGCTGTGGAAGAAATCAGTTCTACGTTGTCTACTTTGGTACCTGCCCAACGCTTAGCATGATTGAAAACTAGTAATGACCTCTAGAATGAGATTGCGAAGCTTCGACAGAAACAACACGCTATCACAGAACGCCTGAAGCCCTGGACTACTTCGGCCCTCCAGTTAACACATGACATTGATGACGCCAATAAGCGCCTTAATAAGTTATTAGCAAGTGTTACCCCCGCTACTGACGATCCACCTTCCCAGAAGATGCTCACTATCGCACAGGAAGCTGTGTCTCAATGCCTGGCAGTCCTCCCTCTGCTTGTCCGCTCTCTGGATACTCTGCGAACACAAATCGGTGACGCATCGGTGGAGTGACTCGGGATGAGTCACAAGATTGTGTCGCGGGACTGTTGGAATGGGGTCTCCTAACAAGCTAGGAAACCTGTCCATTTTGGTTATTTTTGTTATATTTAGTATAACGCAAGGGTTTTGGGGTGGGTCAAAGCCCCTAAAGTATTGTAATGGGGTTAAAGGGTAAACTAAAGGTAAGAAAACCATGGGTTGCGCACCATAGGAATGTTAAAGCTAGATTGTTATAAATAGAGAGGCATTTCGGATTGTAAGAGGTAGGAATTGATGAGATATTGATGCGATCTATTGTGTAAGCGATCTGTTGGGGTTTTTGGGAAACAAAATCCTACTGGATGTGTGCACGAAGATCCTAGTCCAGCTGTGTGCGGACCCTGCTGCTGTGTGCGCAGGTTGGGAAGGGAATTTTAAGGGTGACAAATGAATGAATATGCAGGATTATTAGATCTGAATCTGTGAGTACTATTGAATGAATTGCTGATAATTAATCTGTTATGAATTTTCTATCTTTGCGTTGCGAAGGTCTGTATTTTGAATGATTGGATCTATTCTGCTTTGATTATATCATGTTGCGAAAGTCTCTGTATTGAAGTAAATCTAGATTTGTTCTGTTCGGGTTATGTAATGTGTGTTATGAAAAGCATATAATTTTAGATCTAGTGCACATGGATGCAATTGGATACATATTTGACCCTGCGCAGAGATAAGGTAATCTGAACAGAATGCAGCCTTGCCTTACCCTTCCTTTCTCAGGGTGCGGAAACCTGGCTCCAGCACCCACCCATACTACTTCGGGTGAGACTGTGACCTACGCAAGCAGGTCACTACCGAAAGGGCTAGTAGTATAGGGGTTTGTTGGTAAACCTTGCACACTGAACCTAGGTCAGGACCCCTCAAGCCAACAATGATGAACTAGGAATATTATTACAGGATTTGTTAAAAGCACCCTATCTTTAACTAGTTATCATTTCTATGTTTTCTGTTGATTTCCAGAGTAGGGAACCCTTAATTTCTCCCTCTTTCGAATGACCTCTGTCTACTCCTTATTTATCAAGATCAAAGAATCATTGATTGATCTTTATCCCGATCAAACCACTTCACCAATCAGCCTTGCTAGATCTTCAATGACTTGTCTATCTTGCCCTGAAAACATTTGAATTTTTGACCTTGATCCTAGTCCTGTCTGCTTGACATTTGACTCCTTATACCAACGGACAAACATATCTCTCACTATCCATCTCATTAAGTGATTTTTTCCCACTAAACCAAACCAAACCAAAACCAATTTGCACAACGTAACTAACCTTATATCATATAATCAAAACAAAGTTAAATCTTATAGAGAGAGCCCTCTATGAACCCTAAGAGGGCTAGATCTTAGATTTTAAAATTTGGTCGGTGGTTACCTCTAATGTTCTTTGAATTTAAATAAAAAATCTCACAACTTAAGAATTATTAGAGTGATGACACCTGTGCTGAGGCGGCTGAGGCATGGGCGACGATAGTCGAGACTCGTGTTTTGGTGGTCGAGGAGCAGTTGGTTGATGCTGACCTTAGGGTGTTGGCGGTAGAGGTTCGGGCCGAGGCTGCTGATGCTTGCGAAGTAGGTATAGTCAAATCATGGAGTTGGTTAGAGAGGTTGACCCAGGGTATGCCGACCCGAGGATTTTTTGCTGGTTTGGATGATGTATGGCTCGAGAAAGTGATGGCTCGAGAGAGGGTGCATCACTTTACTTTTTGTCGTGTGACACTTTGTTATGAAACCATATATAAAAATAGAAGAAAAGAGAGATCAACGCCTTAGAAATAATCCACTTTGAGGGGAAACCTCCTTTACATTACATAAATGAACAATTCTTGGATGATACAAATGAAAAAACCTCCTTTCTATATATAGGAGTCCATGGGGTCACAATATAATCCTAGCCGACCTAACAATAATAATGTAAGGGCAAAATAATAAAAATATGGGGGTTATAGGGGTACAACAATAACAATAAGGGGGCTACACTAACAACAATAAGGGACTACACTAGTAATATAGGGACCTAACATGCTCCTGTCCTTTAAACAAGTGTTGCCCTCAATGCTTGATTATTTCTGGATGCTTCTGTATAAAATTCTCATCCTCCCATGTGGAATCTTCAACGAGTAAGTTGTTCCACTTTCTGAGATACTCTGAAATTTATCGATTTCATAGTTGTCAAGTTCTTGTTTTTGTGACTTCTTCAAAACTTCTTTCGTTGCGATGTTGATCTTCCTGTTGTTTCATTCATTTTTGCACCAAAGTTAGGTTATCCTTTGAGAGTTGGAGAATTTTTTTTTGATGCTCGATGTGATATTCCACTACTTTATCATCTATATTATCTTTCATTTGATCCTTCAAACTGTCCAACTTAGCCTCCATTTTTTCTTTTAAACCATCTATGTCATCTTTTATTGCTCTTTGTAAGATCGAAATTTGTTGCACTTGGTACCGTAATTTTGATATATCATACTGCATCTCTTCCTCTTCACGCGTCATATTATAGATTTCTGAGGGCTTAATGGGTGTGGAAATATTTTTTGGAGGCATTATATAACTCAATACTGATAGATATTCTTCAATATGCCCTTGGAATCACTTCAAACTAATTTTTCAAACAAGACTTATGCAATTTGAAAAACAATAGACACCTTTTTCTTGCTTTTGAGGAGCTCGATATTGAAACTGAATTATCTCTGTGATTTCAGATCTTCAATATCTGAAATTCAGTCTTGTATTAGTCCTCTAAATCTTCCTTCAAATGCCTTAGGTATGACCTAATTTGGATTCTTCAAGACACAGTTATGCCCAATCTCCCTCAATGACCTAATTATGGACTGGTTCAGTAGAGCGAACTTGTACGACGTGCCACATGCTACTGTTTCCTCCTTAGGCTCTGAAATTGATACACATGAAACTACATTCCATGAAATTTTGGTCACTTTTTATATAATTCCAATCCAATTCTTAGAGAGAGAGTTATGATTATTTTCCCAAGGTCACCTCTTTGAGATGAAATTCGGGAGCCAAAAAAACCCTAACTTCCGAAGGATCATATCTCCGAAAATATTGTGAACAAAGATCTAAAATTTTTACAAAAAGTTCCTTAGGCTTTCAGCTTCTCGTGGTAAAAATTTAAGCTATTGAAGGTTTGTAGAAAAAACATTATAGCGAAAATGCCACGATGACCTGTTTGGAGCAGCGAAACCCTAGAATCTAAGGCTCTGATACCAAATGTTATGAAACCAACTCCAAAAATAGAATAAAAGAGAGATCAAAGGTTTAGAAATTTTAATACAAAATATGTATTGCCCGGATTCTCTTGATCTAACAATTATATGCCACTGTTAAATACCGAATCGCTTCTACAAAAATTCTTGTGGAAATTTAAAACACGATCGCCAATTGCAAACACATGAAGAAATATCAATCACACATAACACATATGTTTTTACTGGGAAAGCATAAAGCTAAAAACCCCACTATCATATATTATGTATATATCATGGATGATGAAACAATCTCATACCAAACTCTTATCCAAGAGCTCTTAGTACAATGTACAATAGTCTCACACTGTCATACAAAAATTGGCAAATACATGTGCCAATTTACTGCCTCCTGACAGCCTGCCTCCACTGTGAAATCCCTGCTGATAACAATCCCTGAAAGAATGAGATCCTGCTTGCCATGACTGCACAATCCTCATGGTCACATCCAATGTGTGTGTGGTTTCATGAGTGCACCCACAACTGTCCCTTTCACCTATCTCTCAACTGGGTCTCCACTGGATCTAACATGCATGTAGTTAACAATAGTATTTCTTCAGTTGCATGTGAGACCACTAATTTTGAATTAATTAAATAATTAATTCACTGATCTCCCACTAGTGTATGTTCAGTTACAACTAGCACAACTGAGTTTAACTCACTTAACTGAGTTTAACTATTTTACAACTCACATAACTACACATCCAACTTTGTTACAACTTCGAATCATTCAGTTACAACTAAGTCCACTTGCATGTCCCACCAACCAACCACTCAACTCGAAATCCACTTAGCTAACTGATTTGACACTTTAGTTAACTATTTCCAAGTGCTCATTGAGAATAGACTAATATTTATTGCCTAATTATTATTAAGAGATAATAATAATCGACAAGCATTCTATATTTAGACAAGCGATCTATAAATAGACTTTGGACATACATCTAAAAATAGAACATCATCTATACATACAAATTCTAAAAATAAACTCCCACTTTAAATAAAATTTTCTCACCATTCTAAAAATAGACTTACACCTAAAAATAGCCTGAGGCTCAATCCTAGTGTAGGTGCTTAATTTTCACTAGGACAATCATCTTGTTGAATCTCAACACTCCCTCTCAAAAAGAAAGGATTATCCTTCACCCCCATCCTATCTCTATGGTATTCGAATTTTCTCCTGGTGAGAGCCTTCGTCAAGATATCTGCAACCTGATCTTTTGTAGGAATTTACTGAAGCAACATGATCTTCCGCTGCACACAATCTCTGATATGATGATACCATATATATATATGCTTAGATCTATCATGAAACATAGGATTAATCAATGAATCAATGTAGGATCTAAATGAGAACCAAACAAACCAACCAGGATCTTTCTCATCCAGATAGCCTCACTTACAGCTTGATTTGCTGCCGTGTATTCCGTTTCTGTTGAACTGAGTGAAATGGATCTCTGTTTCGTGCTGTACCAAGAAACAACTGTAGATTCGATATTTTTAAGTCCCTATATTAATAGTGTAGTCCCTTATTATGTTAGTGTAGCCCCCCTTATTTTTATTGTTGTACCTTTGTAACCCCCATATTGTTATTATCGTTCCCTGACATTATTATTGTTAGGTCGGCTAGGATTACATTGTGGCCCCACTAGGATTACATTGTGGCCCCATGGACTCCTATATATAGAAAGGAGGTTTTGTCATTTGTAGCATCCAAGAATTTTTCATTCATGTAATGTATTGGAGGTTTCCACCTCGAAGTGGCTTATTTCTAAGGTGTTGATATCTCTTTTCTTCTATTTTTGGAGCTGGTTTCACAACATTTGGTATCAGAGCTTTGGGATTCTAGGGTTTCACTGCTCCAAACAGGTCATCATGGCATTTTCACTATAAAATTTTTTCTACGAAGGTTCAGAAGTTGTAATTTTTAGAGTGCAAAGCCAAATTCTTGAGGAACATCATCACAAAATTTCAGAGCTTGGTTCGCAACATTTTTGGAGATATGATCCGTGGAAAGTAGGTCATTTTGCAGGCTCCTGAATTTAACCTAAACATGTCATTGTGGAATTTTCACTATAAATTTGTTTCTATGAAGGTTCAGAAGCTGAAATTTTTAGAGTGCGAAGCCGAAATCCTGAGGCACATCTTCGCAAAATTTAAGTTCTTAGTTCGCAATATTGGCGGAGATATGATTTGTGGAAGTTAGGGCTTTTTCAGGCTTCTGAATTTCATCTCAAATAGGTGATCATGGGAAAATATTCATAACTCTCTCTCTCAGCATCGGATTGGAATGCTGTAAAAAGTGACAGCAAGTATGCGGATTGTAGTTTTCAGTCTATAAATTTCAGAGCCTAAGGAGGAAAGAATGACACGTGGAAATTCGTACAATTTAGCTCTACTGAACCAGTCCATAATTAGGTCATTGTGGGAGATTGGATATAAATTTGTATTGAAGAGTCAAAATTAGGTTAGACCTGTGGAATTTGAAAGAAGATTTAGAGGGGCACTTCAAGGCCAAATTTCAATTATTGAGGATCTGAAATCACATAGATAATTCAGTTTCAATATCTAGCTTCTCAAAAGCAAGAAAAATGTGTGTATTTGGTTTTTAAAATTGCATAACGTTTGTTCGGAGAAGTAGTTTGAAGTGATTCCAAGGGAATATTTTAGAATTTTTATCAGTATTGGGTTCTATAATGCCTCAAAAAAATAATTCCATACCAATTAAGCCCTCAAAAAGCTATACTATGACGCATGAAGAGGAAGAATTGCATTATGAGATATCAAAATTACGGTACCAAGTGCAACAAATTTTGATCTTACGAAGAGAAAATGAAGATGACATATATGGTTTAAAAGAAAAAATAGAGGCTAAGTTGGATGGTTTGAAGGATCAAATAATAGCTAATATAGATTATAAATTAGTGGAAGATCACATCGAGCATCCACTACCTCTCCAGATGTAGCATCCTATTTCCTCCAGTTTCGTGGAAGAGGTGTATCCATGGGTTTGCAGCCCTCCATGTGAAACTTACCCAATATCTCGCTTGCATACTTGCCTTGAGACACAAAAATTTCACCATCTCACTGCCATATTTCCAATCCAAGGAAATAATGAAGGAGGCCCATATCCTTCATCTCGAACTCCTTTGCTAGGTCCTCCTTGCATGAGAGTATCAGTTGCTCATCACCAATCAGTATTAAATCATCAACATAAAGAAAAATTATTAAAAGCTTACCCTCCACCACAATTTGGTATAGGTTTGCATCCGCCTCACTCTTGGTGAAGCCAAGTCTAGTGAAATACCTGTCGATATGAGTGTACCAAGCATGGGGTGCTTGCTTCAGCCCATACAACGCTCTTTTGATTATGCACACATGCAACTCGCGGCTGAAGATCTAAAATCCTTCAGGCTGCTTAATGTACACTTCTTCCTCAATGATCCCCTTGAGAAACACAATCTTCACATCCATCTGCGCTGAGAGAGCAAGGATGGTCCTTATTGAAGAATACCGTGCGATAGGTGCAAATGTTTCTTCATAACCAATCCCCTCGATTTGTGAGAAGCCCCAGGCCACAAATCTGGCCTTGTATTTCCCAACACTCCCATTAGCAGCTTGCTTAACCTTGTAGATCCATCTCAAACCTACCACTGATTTATCAATCGGTCTTGGAACAATTTCCCAAGTACTATTTCTGACAATGGAGTCATACTCATGCACCATTGCATCTACCCATGTGGGCTCTTGCACTTATTCCTAAAAGGAAGATGGCTTAGTCATGATACATTTGCTCATGAGAGCAATGTATCCAATAAATCAGTCATGAGACTGTCTTTGTCTACACTGTGAAGTAGGGGCTCCTACATTCTGTGTAGCATCAAGTTAGCCTATCAGCTTCTATGGTACGCCTTCTTCCAGTTCTGATGTTTGGCTCTGCATGACTGGACTCCTCCACTCCATGAACCTCCTCCTATGGCTGATCCACATCTAGAGACTCATCTTTGGGAACCAACAGTTCCTCCTCCGCATGCAAGTCTAGCTCCCTCTCAAGCGACAATCGCATGGCTTTCCCCTCATCGAATTTTATATCCCATCACATAAAATTCATCTTACTGTTAGGAAAATACACACGATAATTATGGGGTGTTTCTGTGTACCCCACAAATATCCCAACTTCAGCAGTCGGCTCCAGTTTCTTCCTGGCGTTCTTGGTCACATGCACATAAACAAATGAGCCAAAAATCTTAAAGTGAGAAACATCTGGTTTCTTACCAGTAAAATCTTCTTCAGGTGTACTCATGCCAAGTACTTTATGAGGACAATGGTTTTGCACATAAACCACAGTGTTACATGCTTCTGCCCACAAATGCATTGGTAGGCCCTGATCATGCAACATCGCTCGTGTTGCACCCACGATCATTTTGTTATTCCTCTTCGCGACCCCATTTTGCTATGGGTTATGATGCGCTATGAGTTATCTTCGAATTCCTTCTTTGCTACAAAAGTCTTTGAATTAGTTAGAGATGTATTCTCCACCATTATCGCTCCTCAGAGCCTTCACTTGCTTCCTCGAATCTTTCTCCACCAATGCTTTAAACTCACAAAACTTTAAGAATGTTTGATCCTTATTCTGCATGAAGAAGATCCAACGTTTACGAGAAAATTCATAAACAAAAATAACATAATACCTGTGTTTTTCTGTTGAAGCAACCGAGAATCATCCACGCACGTCTGTGTGAACTCTCTCCAGGATCACCGAAGCACGGTTCTCCTTTTCGCGAAAGTTGGAATTTACATACTTCCCCATGGTGCAACCATTGCACTGATCTAATTGAGCAAGTTTTCCCATTGGAATTCCAGTAGATATTTGCTGCATGACTTTCAAGGCTCCATGATGAAGATGGCCTAATCGCCTGTGCCATAATTCACCCTCATCCCAGCTCACCACTTTTTCTGCCTTGCCCCATCATGGAAGTGCAACCATCTACCTCTAGCTTGTAGAGACTCTTAACTCGAATCCCTATCCTCTTGGCTTGACTTGTTTTTTTATGTCGCAGGAAAGCTTTTCCATCACTGAAAACGACGTCATAGCCTTTGTCCTCCAACATCGCGACTGAGACCAAGTTTTTCCTTAGACCTGGAACATGCATAAAATATTTAAAATGAAATGGTTTACCTGACTCCCTCTCAAAGGTAATGGTACCAATGCCAGTCGCATTGTATTTTCCATCGTCGCCCATCTCTATATGCATTTGGAGATCTTTCTCCTCCAAGTCACTGAAAAGATCCTTATCTCCCGTCATGTGGAAGGAAGCACCACTATCAAGATACCACAACGATCCCATTGTGCTTGATACCAAGGATGCAATAAAATATAAATCAAGTTGAAATTTCGAGGCAAGGGCCTCACTAGCTGCAGCTCTAACAACCTTCTTGTTCTTCTTCTTCTGTGGGCAGTTAGTGGCTAGATGCCCATGTTCGTGACAATGAAAACACTTCACCTTGGACGAATCCAGCTTGTTTCCTTTAGACTCAGATTTCAAGTGGAATTTATTTCCCTTACCTTTCCTTGCCTTAGCAGCCAAAGCACAATCCTCTTCATCACCATGCTTTGATGAAGAGCCATCTCTGGGGTTCTGCCTGAACTCCTCTTGCACTAGATCTGACCACATTCGTTCCCAATCTGACAGTTTTTCCCGTCCGTTGACAAAGTATTGATAACTATGCCAAATCTTAGGAAGTCCTAAGAGAGCCAATCTCACCAAATCATCATCAGCAACAATGATTCCCACACTCCCCAGTTCATCCCGACATTGGAAAAAATTCATGAGATACTTTGGAATATTTTCGCCCTTCTCCATCTTGATATTTCTGAGTTTATCCTTCAGCGCCAATTTCCTATGGTTGCTGATGCTTTGGAAAAGATCCGTCAAAGCCTTCCACATAGCATATGGAGTGGATTTCCCATGAAGGCTTGAGACAATGTGGTCTCATACACCTTCCAACAAAATCCTTCTCATCTTCGCTACTTTCTTTTGCCATGCGTCAAGTCATGCAGCATCCGGCGAAGTGGGCTTAGGAACATCACTGTCGATGAATTCCTTCAAGCCATTATCTTCAAGCACCGCCTCCATCCTGTCCTTCCATGAAATGTAGTTTGAGCTGCCCTCGAGTGCATACTCTAGCCACAAACCATTGAAAAACATTTCGATGTTTACTCAACTGTTGCACCAAGAAATTATTGCAACAAATTCGAATTGTTTCCACCAACAAACTCAACTACTGCTTCAAAATTGCAATCTTATTTGCTTCGATACCATGTAGAAATTTTAATACAAAAAATGTATTACCTGGATTCTCTTGATCTAACAATTATATGCCATTGTTAAATACATAATCGCTTCTACAAAAATTCTTGCAGAAATTTAAAACACGATCGCTAATTGCAAACACATGAAGAAAGATCATTCACACATAACACATATGTTTTTACCAGGAAATCATAAAGCTAAAAACCCCACTATCATATATTATGTATATATAATGGATCATGAAACAATCTCATACAAAACTCTAATCCAATAGCTCTCAATACAATGTACAATCATCTCACACTTTCATACAAAAATTGGCAAATACATGCACCAATTTACTGCCTCCTGACAACCTACCTCCATTGCGCAATCCCCGCTGATAAAATCCATAAAATAATGAGATCCTTCTTGCCTTGACTGCATAATCCTCATGGGCACATCCAATATGTGTGTGCTTGCATGATTACACCCACTAATGTCACAACTGATAGTCAAACTGTCCCTTTCACCTATCCCTCAACTGGGTCTCCCCTAGATCTGACATGCATGTAGCTAACAGTAGTATTTCTTTAGTTGCATGTGAGACCACTGATTGTGAATTAATTAAATAATTAATTCACTGATCTCTCACTAGTTTATGTAATTTAAAACTAGCACACCTGATTTTAACTCACTTAATTGAGTTAAACTATTTTACAACTCACATAACTACAAATCCAACTCTGTTACAACTTCGAATCACTCAGTTACAACTAAGTCCACTTGCATGTCCCACCAACCAACCACTCAATTTGAAATCCACTTAGCTAACTAATTTGACACTTCAGTTAACTATTTCCAAGTGCTCATTGAGAATAGATTAATATTTATTGTCCAATTATTATTAAGAGATAATAATAATCGACATGCATTCTATATTTAGACATGTGATCTATAAATAGACTTCGCACATGCATCTAAAAATAGAACATCATCTATACATAGAATTTTCTCACCATTCTAAAAATAAAATCCCGCTATAAATATAATTTTCTCACCATTCTAAAAATAGACTTACACCTAAAAATAGCCCGAGGCTCAATCCTAGTGTAGGTGCTTAATTTTCACTAGGATCATCATCTTGTTGAATCTCAACAAGAAATAAGCCAATTCGAGGGGGAAACCTCCTTCACATTACATAAATGAAAAATTCTTGGATGATACAAATGAAAAAACCTCATTTCTATATATATGAGTCCATGGAGTCACAATATAATCCTAGTCGACCTAACAATAATAATGTAAGGGCACAATAATAACAATATGGAGGTTACAGGGGTACAACAATAACAATAAGGGGGCTACACTATAAAAAATAAGGGACTACACTAGTAATATAGGGACCTAACACACTTGCAGTTTTGGTTGCTGCACCTTTACTAGCACTGGGTGCAGCCGTGGGTCCAAAGGACCCACCAGGTGGGGCTCAGCCCTAGAGATATTTGTATGTTCAGGAAAAGCACTGATTATGAGGATGCTTTCCTATTTTAATGACATGTAGATATATTTTTTGACTGACATGATGGTTAGGGACATGGAAAATTTTAGGGGCTAATATTCGCAGGTGGGCTATTTTTCCATGATTTTTCCAAAAAAAAGATTCGCCAATTTCCATTTTTTTTATAAATGATTCGCCCAAATTTTATAATATAAAATTATTTTACCTAAAATAGCGAAAATTATATAGAGACTATATATAAAATCATTATAAATTTGAATAATTTTACAAATATATCAATACATTTTTATAGTTTGCATATTAGGGAATAGTGAGATACGTGAATGTTTTAAACTTCAAGATAACTTCTCATCCTTAAAATTTTCCTTGGTTAGGGACATGATTTGTATATCGAGACTCATATATTTTTTGATGTAGATATGCGAGATGTATATTTTTTGCGGCTCTTATGATGTGTCTATGGTTATTATTTGTGCTTATGATGGATGTTATGTACCTATTATGGATATTTATGTTTTATGCTTTTATTTTTATGGACGATGGTTTATACGAGATGCATTATAGTCTAGGATGTGGTTAGCTATGCGATCGACTATCTGGTTTTGATTTATTGGTATATGTGTAAATGTAATGTGATCAAAATGATGACTCAATCGTTGTGCATGCAAGTACTTCCTAGATAGGTGTGAATCCCGTACTTAAAAAAACTTGGTTTAACTAAGACACCACTAGCTGGGAATCAAGATAGACATGTAGATGGAAAATTCCCTGGTTGGAGGCATCGCTCAACAATGCGACAACTGCATCGTATTCTACTTGATTATTGGTAGCTGATCCGATACATAATCCATTGGTGAGGAATGGCGACCAGTGAGGATAGTATATTGCCCAGGTAGTAGCTGCTAGATTTTGAAACCATCGTGAGGCTCCATCAGCGAATCCAAAATAGTGGATGGGGGGTGATCCATCTATGACACAAGATATTTTTTTAGAACAAGTCCTCAATGATTCTGATCATCTCAAAAAATTATGCTACATGCCTCTTATCTCTAAGGCTAAGACTTCCTGCCCTTATGGGTGAATTTTTTTGAGATAGAGCCCATTGAGAGGCTTAGCTAGGAATGTACCATCAGGCTCTGATATGATGTATGCTCCTTTAAGGAGGCAATGTATTATGATGTAAGGACCTTTCCATAATGTTTCAAACTTCCCGGGTCCTAAGGCTTCTTTTGCAACATTGTAGTGGAGGACTAACTCCCCCTCTGAAAATGAGCGAGGGGTGATGGTGCAGTCGAATGATGCTTTTACCCTTTTCTTATGTGATTCATTATGTTGGAGAGACTCTCGTCAATTTTCGTTGATGAGTTATAACTGTACCAACCGTTTCTCTAAAGTTTGGGTATCATCGAGGAGTTCGATAGCTGCATGTATGTTGGGGATTTCACATTCAATGGGAATCACAACCTCCACTCCGTATACCAATTGGAAAGGTGTGAATCCTGTAGAGGTTTTAACCACTATGCGATATGCCCACAGGGCTGAAAAAAAAATATTGTGCTAGTTTGTTTTATGGTTATTGACCATACGTTGTAACATTGTTTTGAGTACTTTTTTAACAAATTCTACCTGACCATTAGACTGGGGGTACCGTTAACACTAGAAAATTGTACAAGCAGAAGACGACATTATTTAATGTCAAGCAGAAGGATTTACAGGGCTGAAAGACATTAGAGAATCTGGAAAGTATTTAAAATCTCTAAGGTCTGAGGAAAAATAAAATATGAGTAAGTCATAAATTCTTTTGTGTGCATAATCCTTCGTGAAGGGCGCCTTTGTGTGCCTTTTGACTCGAAATGTGCACAATCCTGGGAATGGCGAAAGTCACTTTCCTGGACCACAAAAAACACACTCCAGGACAGTGATTTCACACTTGAAGTCACCTAAGGACAACCACCAAAGCCTCCTTAGACATCAAGGGAGCACACAATGGAATATTTGTGGCACACAAAGGAATCATTCCCTTCTCTTGGGTCACCATCCACAATGTACCAAGAGAGGGAAGGAGGATTTGAATTCTCCTATATAAGGCCACCATGAGATGAATAACTTGAGAGCACATTGTTATGCTGGCCAGAATTTCCAAAGTAATACCAATAGTGTGTAATCCGGAGCTGAAGATAGAGGGGACTCAATTATTGGCCATCCAAAAAGTTCAGTCCACCACAGTAGAGAGAGGGAGACTTTGCACCGAAGCAAGCTTGGAGGTAAAAACATCTTTGCATCGGGACTTAGAACCCATGTTCTAAGGGCCCTTTGGTAAGAGGGTTAAAGTTTCATCCTCATTTCCTACCAGCACTCAATAAGAGGGGCCGAAGATCAACCGTTTGGATTATTGCAGCTGTTTGACTCTATTCAGAGATTTTGTTTATTTGCTTTATTTTTAGTTTAGTTCTAGTTTATATATGCAAGCTATTTATCTATCTAGAATGTTTATGATTCTAGCTTGTTCCACTAACTTGCTTGACTCCACTTCTTTTTCTGCCTGTGACCAATAACTTAAGAGGGTAAACCACACCCCTTAAGTTGGTGTGCTTTCATACATGCGTGTACCAAACTCACTAGCACAGCATTGACGACTCCACTAACATTTATTTCCAGGTTTATGTGGTTGTGCCTTTTTGCAGAGAACCTTGTCTGTGATGTGGAGTGGAGCTGAATTTCCCCTTTTTCTCTTGTAGTCCCTTGTTCATCCCAAGTGACAGATTGAAATAGAAAAACTCTAAAAAATTACTTTTGCAGGAATTTGTGTGCTTTTTCCTCCCATAAACGCACCCAGGGCACGTGTTCAGAGCTG
The DNA here is from genome assembly GCA_034641835.2 of Pinus albicaulis. Taxonomy (NCBI): domain Eukaryota; kingdom Viridiplantae; phylum Streptophyta; class Pinopsida; order Pinales; family Pinaceae; genus Pinus; species Pinus albicaulis. The sequence continues at coordinate 1,929,663,658 of CM076575.1, forward strand.
ACCCGCACACAAACATTGTGCCTGTTGCAGCGTTTTGCGCGCAAAAGACAGAAAGAGGAATTTCTCCCACATTTCTATCTTTTCCTGCTTGTAAAGGGCTTGGCATCCCATTATACATTTGCCAACACTAGTTGAGGTACCCCGCAACTTGCTAAAGCTTACTCTTAGCTACTTTTTGTAGGCTCAGTGTTAGTTTTATTTCAAGTTGATTTTTGCAAAGTTCACACATAGTTTAAGTAAGGGGGGAAAATAACTTGCATTCCGAAAAAAAAATTATGTTTTGCAAATTTAGGTACCAACACATCTAGATAAATTAGACAAAGTAAGTGGCCCAAGTCCATGCATGCTTAGCTAGTTTCCTTTTTCTAGTGTAAAAGTTATTAGTTTAGTTCAATTTTTGCACTAGGATTACAGGACCAAGATTGAATTGTCGATAGAAGAGCAAGTAATCTCTGCTGCCTTTGCACACTTCTGTGATCATAGGCAAGCATAAGAACACTCTCTATTCACAACTCACCATCTCCCTTTAGTTTATCACATAGATTAACTAGGAAAAATAGAAAGCTGCCCATATCTGCACATGTTTTTCTTTTGAGAAAGGAACAATACAACATAGTTTAATAGGGGATTTTGAAAAGGATCATCACATATCCACACGTTCAAACTATGTTCTTGTCCACTTTTTTCTCACACACATCCACCCACTAAGCAAAGCCAAGACACCTAAAACTAACTTAACCAAACTCACTAAATTATCCCCACAGGGGCCACAAAAGAATTTATAGTTTAAGTTAGGATCAAAGGCGTAGGCATCCAATAAGCCGCATTAAACATTATTCATATTGAAACATAGAATTTGACTGTTTAGGGAGCTTTAAATCCACCTAATATCCCATGGAAAAGAAAACCTGAGCACAACAGAGACCAGTTTCAGAGGGGGTTAGGCTTAGGTGCAGTGCGTGTGGTATCAGTTGGGGCTACGTGACCCAACTGATACTCGGTACTGTTAGTTGACTTACCAAGAAGCCCAAGAATCGAATGCTAACATGATACAGTGGTACTTAGTGGCCAAATCTAGGGCATCCTTTCCCTATAGGTGACAGTGCAGGCAAGCACTAGATCCTCTACCCTTACCTTGGTGGATTTTCTTTGGATGACTGGGGGTGTCACTAGCTCTTACGGGACGTTGTGCCAACACTCGTAAGCTATCTTCTCAAGGCCCAGTTACATTTGAGTGTGTGAGGATGAAAAGGTCTTCTAGGATTTGAGTATCATAAGCAAACAAACAAAAACTACTTTTTTGATTGCTTGATCACATAGAATTAATTTGAAGGGAAAATTTATTTTATTTCGCTTTGTTTTATGTATGCGATTGGAATTTTTATTTGATCATAGAATCTATCCTATCAAATTTTTCCAAAACCAAATCTATTCAACACTAGAATGGACCCAACGGGACCTCATTGATCTAGGCGTCTGTTGGCTTGAGGGGTCCTGACCCAGGTTCGGTGTGCAAGGTTTGCCAACAAACCCCTACACTACTGGCCCTTTTGGCAGTGACCCGCTTGCGTAGGTCAAATTCTCACCCGAAGTAGTATGGGTGGGTGCTGGAACTAGGTTTCCACACCCTGAGAAAGGATGGGTAAGGCAAGCAGAGCTGCGCTAGATCCTGTGATTCCCAGATTACCTTGTTCTGCGCAGATTTAATTAAGTCTATATTCGCATCCACATGCACTAGATCTATAGTTATATGCTTGTTGTAACAACAACATAGCAGTACATAAACAGAACATAACAGATCTAGATCCAAGAATGCATACACAGATCTTTCGCAGCTTAAATACATAAAATTCACAATACAACAATTATTAATAATTCACACAAAAGTACTCACAGATTCAGTTCTCTAACAATCTTCCGTATTCATTAATTCATCAATTCTTCCTTACAATTCCCTTCCCAACCTACGCACACAGCAGTAGGTTCCGCACACAGCTGGACTTGAATCTCCGCACACACAGCCAGCAGGATTCCTTTCCCCAAAACCCAAACAGATATCTTAACCACTATTCGCATCAATAGCTCATCATTTCTTATCCTTTACAATACAAAATGCTTTTCTATTTATAACAATTTAGCCTAGACTTTCCTATGGTCTGCAACCCATGGTTTTCGGACCCCTAGTTTACCCTTTCACCCATTACAATGCTTTCGGGGCTTTGACCCACCCCAAAACCCCTGCGCTAGAATAAATATAATAAAAAACATTCAAAATGGACTAGTTTTGCAGCTTGTTAGGAGACCCCGTTCCAATAGTCCCCCAACACAATCTTGTGACTCGTCCAGAGCGCGGACGAGTGGAGGGAGCACTTCCTAACTCTGGGCCACAGCTCGTTGCGCAATGTTGACAAGTGTCAGGGAGGTAGGGCCGTCTGGAGCCGCGGTAACCATTTCTAATAGCCGGTGGAGGCGCGCAATGGAGGACTGAGTGTCTTTGGCGAAGTGGAGTGCGGTGTCGGCCCAAGCTTTCAACTGTTTTCGGATGACATGCTTGTTGTGGCGAAGGTTCTCAAGCTTGTCCAAGATGGCTAGACGCTGCATGGAGATGGTGGAGGCTCTGAATTGATCCAGAGTAGCTTCCGCTTGCTGTAATTCCTTATGGATATGCTGAAGTGTAGAATGGTGCTGGATGGCTGTCCATAGTTGGGTAGCTGTTTCGACTAATTGTGCGCCCCGCGTCAGCTGCTCTTGAATGATATGCGTTGCATCTGTGACCACTGCAATCCGCTGGTCCCGTACTTTCAAAGGTATGTCATACTGCTGTTGCGTGGCCCGGTCATGGTGGCAAACCTCGTGTAACACTCTGGTGTATAGTCTTTATAGCTCTATGCGAGATAGCTGTGCTAAATTTATTTGGATGTCCCCAGTAGTTGGATCTTGATTGTTAACTAGGGCAGTGCGAGGGAGTGAACATACATTACTTCACCTGGGCAATACTCTGGAGTTGCGGAGAAGTCGCAGCATGTCCCTGTATCTCAGCATTCCTCCTTGGCGCAAAACCAGTTGTGGCCTTATTGTGATGTTGCGGGCGGGGGACTGTGGTACTAGCAAAATTTCCTCTGTGATATCTTCTAAGGCCATCCGACTGGGTCCCGCGGATGTCCCTAGAGTGCGAAGGTTAGTTATTTCTATCGTGCAGTACTGTTGCCTCTCTGTGCGTGGCTTGTAGAAAATTCTTTCTACAGGAAGCCAGTGCTCACTCCTTTGACTGCACTCAGCATTCCCATGGCCTCTCAAGATGATACCTGTGGGTATCGAGCAGCCCTGGACTGGATCATTTGGCGGGTTAGGGTCCATCATAGCAACAAGAAAACATGCATCCCAGAGAATGTTAGTGAGCGCAAAAACCCAGTACGCAGATAGCAAGAGCATGCTGTAGAGTGAATAAATAGCTTGGTATGACGTCATGCAACCACCTGCACACCATCCAGAGCTATTTAATGGTGAAGTAGCCTGTTCGTGAGACTGACCTTCGCTCATACAGATCAATCTAACCATAAATCGCTGCATTGATGATCTACCGACTATTTTGCGTACTTGTAAGGTTCCTTTTTTATCACATCGAGAGGTGCTGACGGACTTCCCTCATGCTTGAAGTTGTTTCCACGGAATGTCAGACTGCGGATGACGCCTGCGTGCCATTTGAAAGTTGGCCACCAATCTTCTCGAGCCATGTGCCTCGCCCTTGGTTGGGAAGTTTTTGTATGAAAGGGCTGCATCACGCGTTGTCGGGCCATCTATCACTGGAGGCGTCTGCAAATTCTCCCAATTGCACTTGGGTTCAGGTAGGTCCGTAATCGAGCGCACGCCTAGGTTAGCAGTACCCAGGCGAGCCTGTCTGGGCAAGGTTCGCTCACATCCTTGAGTGTTGTATGTCAACAAGTATCTGCGTAGTTCAACAAACCTTGGAGCCCATCTGGCAACCGGGGTCCCTAAGCATAGGATCACCCTACTCAATACTTCTCCTGAGTTAAGAATACCGACCCTTGCATAGGTGCTCTGCATAGTGTTAGTGGCAGTGCTCCTGGCCTACGTTCCATAGGAATTTTAGGTTCAACAGTCTTCTTATTATCACCTGCGTTCGTATGGCAAGGCAGGTCTCTTTTCGTGGTAGAGATGCAATGGAAATTCCTAGTGGTCCGAAGATATTGTAGCGCCGAAACCTCATGTAATCGACCTTGCCAATTTTCCAGCTCGTCATCCGAGTCAGAAAAACATTCACTGTCCTTTTCCCAGCAGAGCACTCCTTCATCTGTGGGGTTAACCCGATCTTCATCCCGCATAGTTAATTTATAAATGTGATCTATTTCTTCCTCCTCATAGGTTGGCTCTGTATACCGCGCATATTCTGCTAGATCAAGTGGTACTATGAAATGTGTACCTTTTTTTTCAAACACCATGCTGTGCTTTTTGAGATTGATGACACCCCCCATGTCTATTTCCCAGTCTAGTTCGAGGAGCGCAGGGTAGGGATCCGCATCTTCCACAATTTCTATTACTTTAAAGTCAGCTAGGACCCTTACCCCTGCGATGTCAACCATGACTTTTGGTAACCTCCCTAGAGGGATGATTTTTGTTGATTGGCCATTGGCAGCTAGATGGTGGACCATTCTAATTTAGGCTCTCCTATTCGTTTCCATGTCTGTTTTGGTAATACATTCGCATCTGACCCAAGATCTAAGATAACCTGATCCATCTCATAGTCACCAATTTGCGCAGTCAATCGCATCTCTCTTCCGGTGTGTTTCTTATAGCTGTATAGTTTGTGTACATCCTTGGTCTCAGGGATCAAATTGGACTGAGCTGCGCAAGTATTCAGTAGTTCTTGGAGATTTCCTACAGCTTGCAGATTTCGTAGCAGCTTTAGACATGCCTTTAAAAAGGGCTCAACTCCTTCCTCTATTTGAGGTTGCGTCAGCAGTTGTGCGGGGGCTGCCAGTGGTGTTTGTTCTTTGAAAGGCACTCCTTCTCGGGAGGTAAGCTCCTCTTTTTCTCCCTGGGTGAATAGCCCACTGCGTGTTATTAGTTTTACACAGGGATCCACCTTTCTTAGCTCAGTTTTAACTCTTTGTACGTTCTGTGTAGGGGTGGGCTGCCTTTCCTGCATCTTGGCTACTAAAATTGGGCAATCCTCCACCAAATGGTCCAACTGCCTGCAATATTTGCACGATGGCCTGGTGGGATTTGGGCATTCTCTGGAAAAGTGCCCTATTTCTCCATAGTTATAGCAGATCAGCTGCCCATGTCCTTGGCCTGCGCTTCCTCCCCGACCTCCTATACCTCTGGCCGGTGATCCTCCAAAGTGCGCAGAAAGTCTTGGCGACGCAAGGTCCGATTGTACCCTATATAAGTTTCTGCGATCCATCATTAAGTCATAGGTTCGACAGTTCTACTCGTTGTGTCCCACTAATCGATAGAATCTACACCATTATTTCTTTAGTTTTGGGACATATGCACCTAGCCGAGGGCAATGGTTCATATCATGTAGTCCTGCTACCTGATAGTCGTCACACCACAGTGCAGGTCCGCTCGACCCAGGTCGTGACAAAATAGGTTCCCTATTTTCCCTTGGGCGTACCAGGCTAGGTCCTCCTACTTGCATGTAATCCGTCAGTAGAGGGCATTGATCCTTTGTATGGCCAGAAATCCGACATCATATGCACCAAAGATCTGCGCAACCATCCTTTCCTCGTTCTTTTCGCTGGTTCTGTATTTCCATATGCATAGCCCGAAGCTGTTTCTGAATTTGTTGTACCCCCGCCAACGTATCCTCTCGGGGGGCAGCCTCTAGTTTCATAGCGACTTCCACAGCCTTCTCTTGCGACTCAAAGGTCTGATGACTCATTGGCGTGCGTAGGTGAGGTAACAACATAGCGATAAACCATTCCGTATGCTATCTATCATCATATTCGAATCCTCCTTCCCTGATTTCTTTCTTCAATCGCTGATCAGCCTCCCATACTGACTCAGATGCACCTTGCTTGAAATCCTTCACTTCTGCTACTAGCTGGGAATAAGATTTTAGCTTCCTGAACTGGTGCTTCAAAGCATCCTTGATATATTGAATAGATGCGCTCCCATTCTGGGCAATATACCGCATATACCAGTCCAGGGCCCTATCCTCGAATGCCAACGACAGCTGCGCCCTTTTTACCGTATCACTCGCCACATTCTGCATAGTCCATACAAAGTCTGCAATGAACCAAAACCGATCCATATCCTCATCTCCTACCCCCTTGAAGGTAGGTAGTTTCAGATGCGCAGCCATATCACTGTCTAGGGGGGTGGTGGTATAGGCGAATTCTTACCTTTACGCGGCCTAGGTGGCGATGTAGCTGGTTCCTGCAAAAAATTGTAGGCAAATCTCCCTTTGTCAAGGTTGGTCCGATAGTATTTACCACTGTGCATCATGCTCCCTTCTAGATCCGAGGTCATTCAGCTAGTATGACTACACAAAATACTCTTTTCGCATAGTAATATCTTAATCAACAATGGTAACGTCCTCAGAAATTTTCCTCAGAACCCTTTGAAGAATCGTCGCTCGACGTCAGAGTATGAGACAAAATGATCAATGGAAAATTTCGTCGCAAATCCTCCTAGCACACTATCCACCCAGTGATCTGTTAGCCTCCTATATCAATAGGTTTCATCTTTCATGATTGTCTTGATTGAATTATGGAATATGTTCAAACCTTCTTACTTGAGCAAAGGTGTTCCATATTCTTGAAAACCAAAAAAAAAATCAAAAAATTTAAAAAATGTAAAGAGGGTATACCCTAAAAGAAAGATCAAAGGGTAAAAAGAATAAAATGGTCAAAAAAGTGAAAGAAATGAACCCCAAGTAAAAATAGACCAAGGAAAGTGTGCAAATCCGAATGCCACTGCTATTTCATTTTTGTAATAGATCAATTGTGTGCAGCTTGTCAAACTTTTGCCACAATTTATGAATAAGTCAAACTGTTTAAACTTGGTTACTCATATTTCAATTTCATGTTATAGATTAGAGAATAAATATCTGACCAAACAGTTTAATCTTGGCAGATAGGTAGATAGGTAGAGTGAATAAAAGGTGCTCAACAGTTTAATCTGAGCCCTTGGATGTAATAAGGGTAGAAATAGATAGATTCATCATGTAAAAAGAAAAGATTGATCAGGGTTTGCAAGTCTAAATGCACCCTAATAAAGAAGACAAAGTGGTAGTGTTAAGTAGATAGGGTAGGTAGATGGTGCTGCAAAGTGTTATCTGATGAATGGTGCTGCTACATGTTAGTTAATCATTTACTTTCATCAAAAGTACTGAAGCAGGAAATACACTGGAAAATCACAGCAAGCAAAGTCAAATTCATTAACCTCCCCCCATCATTTTTCCCCCTCAAGAGTTTTACTAATTTCCCCCAAAAGTACTAAGGTATTTGGAGATCAAAAGGGCTCAAGGCATTTCCTTGACTTCTGGAGGGACCGGACCCTCGGCCTAATGATCAAAAAGACCTAAGCACTTGAAATAATCCATCATTGATTATCTTCCATTTTTAACTTTTTCCTAAGTAAAATCCTATTTTACTTAGGAAACCGATGCAATATTCCATAAAATTCCTCAAAACAACTTGTTATTCTAAGTTTAAGTGTTGAAGATAAAATGTTGCAATTTACTTCATAAGTTATCACTTTCTTAGATGTACAAAGATGTTTTGATTTTCCTTGTCCTTTATCATATTAACATTTAACTCTATTATATTAAATCCCTAGTGGAATCCCTTTTCCTAAATATATAACTCCCTTTTCTAATAAATATCCCCAAAAACCCTCTTATTATAATGTTTTACCAAAATATATATTCCCGCTCGTTTAAAATAAATACCCCGCTTTATAAAGCCCTTTGGTTAAAACTATAGCCTTATACATAATCCCCGCCCTATGGTGAATTAGTTGTGTATTAATTAATTCATCGTATAATAAAATATATACAAAAAAGCGTTAGACATGGAATATATGTGTTTAACACCAAAAACAATAATGAAATGCGACGGAGTCCTGTGCCATAGTGTTCTGTCCACGTAGCATTCCACCTGGCCAAACTACCGCCGCAATCCATTTCATAATGTCACGGGGTTAATTAATCATTTGGACTAATTAACAACCATTGCCGCCTATTAACCTTTCCCCGGGGTGATTAGATTACACGTTAAAACCTTTTTAAACCGACTGATTACCTTTGAAACCGGCAATGCTTTCCCCTTTCCTCCAAATGCCGCTGACGGTCCCATCCACTTTAAATTTTAAGGATTGTTCTCTGTTTGACTATCTTGCCCTGCAAAGCCATCTTGTGTGTAGAATAGAAATCCAGTAAAGCCATCCTTCGACTCCATAGCCCAATGGACTGAAAATCTTCAACCTTGCCCTTAGTTGGCGGATTCCACCATTCAAACAAAATCAAAACTCTTGGACTCATAACTAGCCTAAAACTTTCTAAGAACAAAGATAAATTATAAAGAGAGAGCCCTCTCTGGATGCAGATTGGCTAGATTCTGCATCTGAAGGTTGGTTTGTGGTTACCTCGGGTATACTTTCCTCTTACACAACTTCTAGGAAAACCTGAGTGATAACATAGTGGCGACCATACTGGGGACCTGAATCATTTTATTGATACTATTGTTTGATTTATAAGCTATAGACAGAGTCTGAAGATCAGCCAGGAAGCCTTTGAAATTGCTTTTGCATTGCAATTGCAAGAGTAAATAAATGTTGCTTCAGTCTATCTCTGATTTAGCTTATATACTGAACCTTAGTTTCAAAATATTTAATCAGACTCTCTAGTTTAATAAATCTTTGAGAAAATTTTAATTAAAAACTTAAATTTCTTAAAGAAATCATAGAAGTTGTTTTGAAAATTCATAAAAAACAAAATAATCATAAAATACTCAAAATTTGGTTTCCTGAAGAACTAACTTTTTCTTCAGAATTGTTTTACAGGTTTAGATCTGATCTATGATGGTGGAAACTGATCAGACACACAAAGGTTAAAATCATCCACTTGGCGACTCCAAATCCATTTCACAATCAAGACTCCACTGGAGGAATGAACCTGGAAGAACAATATGGAAAGATCAGGCTTTCAACTTGGATCTTAATCCAAGACTTTATGTTCTTTTTCATTAAGAAATTTTTTCAATGTATATTGTATTTTATAGAAGATCTTAGATTAGTTTTTAGTTATTTTCCTTTGAAGATTGTAAATAATAATTCTTCTAATCTCTTTGAGCAGCTTTCTTATGAATCTAATGATGATCATTTTCCAATTAAGAAGCCTCAAATAATCAAAACTGATCTTACAATCCCTGTACATATCCCTGTGCCATAGTGTTCTGTCCACGTAGCATTCCACCTGGCCAAACTACCACCGCAATCCATTTCATAATGTCACGGGGTTAATTAATCATTTGGACTAATTAACAACCATTGCCGCCTATTAACCTTTCCCCGGGGTGATTAGATTACACGTTAAAACCTTTTTAAACCCCGACTGGCCCACCTTTGAAATCACACAAGTTCCCCGTCCTTTTAGCCGTTGGATCATTCGTCCGTAGATCAACGGCGATCATCAATCCCGCTGCCCATCCCTTGCTAGCGTGTTAACCAGCGGGGGATGGGCGGTTTCTGAAAAGTCATCATTCCACGTGGCAAGCGTCCTGTGGAATCGCTGCCATCGCGTTTTTTACCGCCCTCGTCCAAAAGCGGTGCGGGCTTACCGCTTACCGCTTACCGAATACCGCCGACCCCACTCCCTTACGTCACCCCGTACGTCAAATGACGTCATCACCTCGAAAACGACAAAAACCCTTTTGACTTGTAAATAAGCCATTTTTCGCGTTTTTTCAGTTATTTTTAGTTTCCGAAAGAGACTAAGCTCCCGCTGCAATTTTCAAATTTCACTGCAAATACACCAATTCACTCCGAAATTCAGCTGCGCCCGTGTTGAAGAACGTCCCCGCCATTGTTCATTACCTGTTAAAGAACCAGTTCCATCTAAAAACAGGTATTTATCGTTTTGCGCCCCGACTGCAAGTCAAGCTTAGTTTCCTTTGTTTTTTCTCTGAAAAAGTGGTTAAAAATCATTGCTGAGTCCTCCCTGAAGATTTTAAACCTGTGAAATTGCCCCCCAAAACCTACAAATTGTTCCAATTTCTTCCTTTTTCATAAATCCCGTCCGGTCTGTAAGAAAAATGAAAACCTCCATTTTGAATCCACAAGAACCAAAATGGAGATCCCAGCAGCTCTAAATATCACTCCATTGAATGCTCCTCACCGTGAATTGAACTATTTACCTCTGATAGATGAAGATTTCCAAATAAAAGACCTGCATTTTGATGAAAGTCCTCGTTTGAGCTTCTGTCGCTGCAGAGACGAATACTCAAAGGGGCAAGATCTTACAGGGTTGTGGGAATCCAATTTCCCGAGATATCTCATCCCCTCAGTCCTTATTTTCCCAGAAATTATCCACTGCTATCATGCCAATTATGATCCAAATCAGAAAGAAGTTTTATCCCCAAGTCAAAGCGTATCAAAATCAAAGAGTATCAATGGATAAAGTGTATCAGGTAAAAGTCAGAGTGAAAAGTCAAAACAAAGTTACAGAGCAGTCAAAGGTAAACAGTAAAAATGAAGTTACAGAGCAGTCAAAGGTAAACAGTAAAAATGAAGTTACAGAGGCAGTAAAATGGTAAAAAGAGATGAAAATAATTTCACCAACATTGAAGTTTATCTAAAGTGAAAGTAAAACAGTCAAAGGAACAAAAAAGTGAAAAGATGAAAAATACAACAAGAAGGAACATTTTTGCAGAAATTGCATATTTCAGTCATAGTTTTGCAGAAACTATTGTGATCAATCAAAAATGAATTTTACAAAACTGAAGGATTTTTATGTTCTTAAGAGGACCATCTACAAAAACCTCTCTCACTTTTCTAACAGCTATTATGGTTTTGGAAATATTAAACAATGTTGAAAAGCACTTTTTGCAGAAAATTACAGTCAAGTCATCATTTTGCAGAGAATATTGTGGCCAATTAGAAATACATTTCACAAAAACGAAGGAGGTTTTTGTTCCTAAGAGACTCATCTACAAAAACCTATCTCAGTTTTTGCACAGTGGTTTTATAATGAGAGATACATGCGCATCTTTACAGGCCATTTTTCAGACTCTGTAAAACTCTGTTTTACGCATATTTTTCACAGAGAATATTATGCACAGCTGGAGAGGAATTTTGGAAAACTGAAAGAGGTTTATCTCACCAACATATTTATCCACAATAACCTCTTTCACTTTTTACATATCTATTACGGATTGAGAAATACGAAGATATCATTGGACCCCAAGTTTGCAGAATTGTTGGAGCAGATTGCACAAAGAAAGGAAGCAGTTAGTGACTTGGATGCCTCATCATCAAATAAGATTTGGATCAAATTCGAATTTTCCTCTTTGTCATCACCTATCCATCAAAAATAGTGCCAAATAGTTTGAGTGTCCTTTAATTTAGTTCTATTTATGTAAATAGTTGGAGAGATTTGTGAACCAATTTTGATATTTGTTTCAAGATATTTTAGTTTAGAATTTGTATAAATACTCCACTCTTGGAAGCATTTGGGGTGGATTCTATTACTCTGTTGTAACATTGAGGTTTTCGGAATAAAAAGCTTTTGGACAAATTTACTTGTGGCTTGCTGGATGACGATTTGAAAGCACTGGACTTGTTGCAGGATTCATGTGTTAGACTACAGTTCAATAAGTTTTCCAACCCTTGTGTTTGAATTTTATATTAGTTTATGCTATCATCATATCCGTTTCTAAATAATTCACATAAAGGATTGAAACAGAATTTGCTTAATTGTACTCTGTTTTCAAATGTGATTATTTTTAATGTTTTCTTCTGGATTAGTTATAAGCATGAATTCTTAATTGCTCATGTCTTGCTGATTTAAACATTGTTGATTACTGTAACAAAGAACCCTTCATTGCTCTTTGCTTGTAGTCATTTCTCTTCTTTTTCTTGAACATGGTGAAAGATTCTTAGCTGCCTTTCATCCCTTCAAGATCATCCCATCCACTTTAAATTTTAAGGATTGTTCTCTGTCTAGCTATCTTGCCCTGTAATACCATCTTGTGCTTAGAATAGAAATCCAGTAAAGCCATCCTTTGACTCCATAGCCCAATGGACCGAAAGCTCTCAACCTTGCCCTTAGTTTGTGGATTCCACCATTTTCCCAAAACAAACTCTTGAATCTATAACTAGCCTAAAACCTTCCAAGAACAAAGATAAATCATAAAGAGAGAGCCCTCTCTGGATGCAGATTGGCTAGATTCTGCATCTAAAAGGTTGGTTTGTGGTTACCTCGGGTATACTTTCCTCTTACACAACTTCTAGGAAAACCTGAGTGATAACATGATCCACCGTGCGCGTGATAGTATTATCAGTCTTTTCCAACTGCTCAAGCAGCTTTGGGGTCCACTGAGTGACTCGCTCGTCCTTCCAGCACTTCTGTAATTCCACAAGTCTGGCCAGCCACTCCTGGAGTTCAATCGCAAATATCACAAAGAATATTTCGTATCTTTCAGTAAGGATGTACCTATTTTTCCACCTTTCCGTCGTTAACTTCCCACTGCGATTTTCTTTTACTATGAACTCCTGGATCTGCCTCTCAAACCAATCTTCAATTTATTTTCTTTCAGGCTTCCAATATTCTCTTGTCATTACTTGATCCCTCTCTCAGACTTCTTTGGGTCTCGGCAACATAACCATTTGTTGGCTTGAGGGGTCATGACCCAGGTTCGGTGTGCAAGGTTTGCCAACAAACCCCTATAATACTGGCCCTTTTGGTGGTGACCTGCTTGCACAGGTAAAAGTCTCACCTGAAGTAGTATGGGTGGGTGTTGGAACTAGGTTTCCGCACCTTGAGAAAGGATGGGTAAGGCAAGCAGAGCTGCGCCAAATCCTGTGATTCCCAGATTACCTTGTTCTGCGCAGATTTAATTAAGTCTCTATTCGCATCCACGTGCACTAGATCTATAGTTATATGCTTGTTGTAACATCAACACAACAGTACATAAACTTAACATAACATATCTAGATCCAAGAACGCAGTACACAAATATTTCGCAGCTTAAAGACAGAAAACACACAATACATAAATTATCAGTAATTTACACAAAAGTACTCACAGATTCAGTTCTCTAACAATTTTCCGCATTCATTCATTCATCAATTCTTCCTTAAAATTCCCTTCCCAACCTGTGCACACAGCAGCAGGGTCCGCACATAGCTGGACTTGGATCTTCGCGCACACAGCCAGCAGGAATCCTTTCCCCAAAACCCAAACAGATATCTTAAACCACTATTCGCATCAATAGCTCATCATTTCTTATCCTTTACAATACAAAATGCTTCTCTATTTATAAAAATCTAGCCTAGACTTTCCTATGGTCCGTAACCAATGGTTTTTGGACCCCTAGTTTACCCTTTCACCCATTATAATGCTTTCGGGGCTTTGACCCACCCCAAAACCCCTACGCTAGACTAAATATAATAAAAAATATTCAAAATGGACCAGTTTCACATCTTGTTAGGAGACCTCATTCCAACAACATCTTTTGGAACTCCCCCCATTACCGGGAGGGGTTCCAGGTCTTTCGCCGTTTAGGCGTCAAAGACAAAATGCTGCCACCATTATTGGTTCGTCCTTTATTGGGGCATTCGTAGTTGGGAAACCTGGTCGGCCTCCCAATGCCACACAACATACCACTCCTCCCACGACCCTTAGAGGGCAGAGGAGTGCGACCCATTCGGGAAACCAGTTGAATACATAGTAGGGTACATCACATACCAACCCTCTTCCTAACTAGAACTTTGTGTTTTCACAAGTTGCAGTGGTGTCAACCTCCCAGTCACCTTTCTTAGCTTCATTGAATCTACCAGATTTAACCAAGTTGACGAATGACCCCATCGCACACAATCCTACATGGCCTCCCATGCCCATGAAGCTCCCTTCGGATATTCCAAAGTTTGAAGGAAAGCAAGCAGAAGACCTAGGTAATCATGTCATGACCTTCCACCTGTGGTGCTCATCAAACAGTATCATTGACGACACTATTCGATTGTGAATATTTCAATGCACTCTAACAAGAGTAGCAGCGAAATGGTAAGTGGAGCAACCCTCTGCTTCACATGGAACCTTTTACACCCTTGCCACTGCGTTTCTAACATATTTTCAGTTACCCATTCACCATGATTCCAGAATGGAATTACTAACACATTTTAGACAAACCCCCGCTGTCCATATCTCAGACCATCTCCACGAATGGACACGACGTCATAGTTTATGTAAAGAAAAACTCGATGACTGGGTTCTTTTAGATTTGTTCCCGAAAACTCTCATTGCAGATATTTCAAAGGATGTGGTGCAACAAAGGCCCATAATCGAAGAGGACGCCATCAACAAAGCCCAAAAACTTGAGCTAATTTATATGGAGTCAGGATACATTTAAAATATCCTGCTGAACACCATGCGCCTGCAAACCTATCAAGAATTTCCAGGTGCGTCGAACTCTGCGGATGGTCTCATTGGGTCATTGACCCAAATTTACCTAGGCAGTAGCAGTCGAAACCCCAGTTGTATGTATGGTTCTACCCAGAACGCACCACAACCTAGTTTTCAAAGTCATCATATGCCTCAGCAACATTTGACCAATAGGGCACCAACGTATCACCATGGAGGACCCTATCCTCTGGCTCAGGGGACCCAGTATGCAGAGAGAAACACTGACGGAAGAGCTCCCCTCCAAAAACCAGGTGAAAACTAGGGACTGCGTTATGCTTAGCCCCCAGCACAAGACTCGCCTATGTAGACCAATGCATAGGTGAACTTTGTGTAGCCTTCCCAAAACCAACCACACCAATATAACCAGGAGAACTACCCTCTTAACATGGTGAGGAAAAAAAAAAAAACAAGCCCAAAGGGAATCCTGGATAGGGGGGCAACAACCAGCAACGCCCGTCGCGCTCCCAGTCTAGAGGCAACTCCAACCAGAATCAGAGCCAGGAGCCAAGTAATGCCCAATGGCAGAGCAAAAGGCCACCTCTTCGAACAAACCATTCTTGTTCAATATGTGGTGAGTATGACCATTATACTCACCACTGTCTCGATCTCCATGAGTTGAAGAAGCTACAGAGTAACTGAGGACAAGGAGTATCTTCTCAAAAAACAACTGTGATGTGGGAACCTTTCCCCCATCAAGGTACGGTTAGCACTCAGCAGCAAAACCCAGATGACTTCGGAAAAAACAACCACGAAATCTACATAACTAGCGAAGATATGTTTTTCCAAATACGGAATCGAAACTACGACACCCCACTAGACACCAATGCATAAGGGGCGAGTAACGGTGGACTGACTGCACCTTTGACCATTTCAAAGACGCCTATTGAATCGTTGCCCAAAATGGTGAAGGAACCCAATAGGCGAGCATGAAACTACTCCAAAGTGACCCATAATTATAGAATCGTGGACAATTTAGTGCAATCTCCTGCTACTATGTCAGATTTGGAAGTATTTCAGTCATGCCCAAAACAACAGAAATCCCTACTTTCCACATTAAGCACTTTCGACCATTCCGATACGCGCCTAATGGATTTTGATTTAGATAAAGCCACCTCGAGGCTTCCTTCCATGGTCGCCTTTCAGATATCAGTTTCGGTCCATAATATCACCATTCACTGATGTGTCATTGACGAGGTTGCATCCATGTGCATCATGTCAAAAAATGTTTGGCAGAAGTTAGGGTATCTCGAACTAAAACCTTCAGTCATCACGCTTAGAGCATACGACGGTCGTCCTTCGACCCCCGTCGGCCTCTACGAAAACGCCCCTGTTTGCTTAGCCAGAAAGATGATCCACATAGACATTGAAGTCTTAGACGTTCACTTAGACTATAACATACTCCTTGGTCAAATTTATATGTGCGCCATGTCAGCCAAAACCTCCGTCGTTTTCCGCATTATGATGTCCCCCCACGAGGATCACATCATTACTGTCGACCAATTGACGCATAGCGAGAAACGGCCCCTAAAAAACACTGATGTAATTATACCCTATGTAGATAATCCTCAGATGTGTTGTCACGGTACAAAGGATATGGCCCCGACCAATTCAAGCCATCGTCTTTTCTAGGATCATTCCTAGAAGATCCCCCCATTATCCGTGAGTCATCACCCGATGTCACAGGGGCTCCGGTGTGCATGATGTCCACATCAAGCTCTGAAGCTAGTCAGGACATAGACACAAGCAGTAATGACACCGAGTCATCGGCCAAGATAGCCTCTCTAGCCTACATCGCTTCCCAAACCCATTTTGTCTACCTCCGAGCTAGTTTTGTCTCCCAACAGGTTTTGGCAATAGTGGTGTTACCAAACATATCATTTGCATTAACTGTTTGGTATCTCATCCCCCTTACAGGGATAGGAGCCACACACATCACTACCATAGGGTTGAATCCCCTCAGTCCTGAGGAGGCCCCATCCTTCCAAGAAGCAGTCGAAAATATCCCTGCAAAAGAAATTTCAATTGCAAAACCGGTGATCACGGCTAAGAAAACCGAGAAGAGAGGAAAGAACATGGAGACTCTCACCGTAGAATGGGAATCACGAGTTTGTGCCATATGCAACGTAATAAGACACCCTACCCATATCTGCCCAGAGCTGGATGAATTAAAACCACTCCTTGGCTTTGAGACAGACATCACGACACCATGTTCCCGTAAAAGGGAACCTGCCACCAATGGTAAAGGAAAAGCATTGCGTATCAATCATGCATGCACTATATGCAACAAATATGGGCACTATACCCATCATTTCCCAGAGATCCCGTGATATAGGGATGCCTTACATGCCATCGAGCAATCTTATCAAGAGGATCCCTCCACCTAGGCATCCAGAAATGAACCTCGTACCAGCTTGTACTTACAGGAGGAACAAAGGGCACCGGAAAGACCCCTAGTCATGCAACCTCCTATTATCCGCTGCATGTTATGTGATGAACGTGGTCAATTCCTCGAAGAATGCACAACCCTGGAACTCATCCATATATTATATCCTATAGAACAATTTTACTATGTTGGATTGCGAGCAACACAATTAAAATGTCCTTTATGCACTAACAATCACCTTCTAGAAAATTGCCACTATATCCCCTGATTCCAGCTAGCCCTTGCTAGTTTATGCTCAGCCATAGTCCACCTCTCCCAAGAAGATGACATGGACGCGGAACCCATGGACAGTTCGACAACCCAAGAGGATGTGATGAGCAGATCCATCCTATTCTTGTCAGTTGAAAAGCGACCAATCAGGGAACCCTTAGTTACCCCAAACCACTCTCTACAGAGAAGACCAACATGCACATTATGCAAAATTCCCAATCATGTGGTCGCCACGTGCCCTGATTTAGCAGTGTTACGATGCCAATTCCCTGTCAGACCCCAAACTGAGCATGATGGGACCCCCATATCTAGGCTATTTTTCCTGATATGTCAAGGCAATCACTATGAACAACACTCTACTTATATGTCACAAATTCTTCCCACCATCGATATAATTCATAGCATAGAGAAGAAACGAGACGATACCCTCAGGCGATTTAGAAAGTACATCACCCCTCGACCAACGACCCCATACCCACATGGGCGTGATGGATAAACAAGGAAGACACACCAACCAAGCATGAACCAGGCCAAGGCTAGGATAACATGCGAACTATGCAACTTGAATGACCACTGGGTCAATTAGAGCAGAGAACTGAAGCCCCTTGAAAACAGTTTTTGCATAGTCTCTTCTCTCCCTCAAAAAATTCTCTCTAACCAAGAGAAGTTCATGCGTAACTATTGCCAGATTTGTTCACACTTTCACCATACGATTAAATTTGTGCATCTCCCCAAGCTAAGAGCGGAAAGAGAAGCGTTGAGTCTACACTCCACCAAAGAGTTAGACACACCAAAGCCAACAATATGGAAATGGAAGCAGAAGACCTCCTCTTCTACAATAGATTCTTTCCAAGCATCCACATTTGGGACAACAAGTAGTGTCGATTCCCATACAATATACTCCATTGGCACAGTGGTACCATGCACCATCTGCACTGGCCAAAACCACGCACCAGAGGTATGCCCGCTAATGGAAACATTCAGGCACCTTTGCAGTAGGCACAAATTCCACCCACAAGAATTTGACCATCCTAGTGGAGAACCCAACCTTGCGTTTATGTGAAATCCCATCATGGAGATTATTCCCCCACCGAACGCCAATGACACGATTCACCATATACAATTTGTATCATCGCACATCGGAAATAGGATTGCAGCCGCCCCCACATCCCAAGATTTCCACCTTATTCCTATCACAAAATATCAAGGTACCCTACGCTTTTTCATTGATTTCCGTGAGATCCCAAATTTTCATGCCGCTATCAAACTCCTTGATGATACCTAGCCTCTAGAACAATGCCTAGTATAACTAGAGCTCATTGACGAAATCCGACGACAGTCACTACAACACAACAAGGCCCATAAGAAAAGGGTAAAAGCATTATTCGATCGCCATATCAACCTTCGCTCATTCACCGAGGGAGAACTAGTCCTTCTCTATGATGTCACAAAATAAGCCCTAGGGCCAAGGAAGTTTGAAACCTTGTGGAAAGGACCCTACATAATCAAACATTGCCTCCGCTAGGGGGCATACATCTTGATGAAATTGGATAGGACATACCTCAACAACCCCGTCAATGGCCTTTTCCTCAAGAAATGTTAACAATAAGGGCCAAGATGGCCCTTCCCTAGAGTGAACGTACACAAACCAAACCACTGAAATTTTTTGACCAAAAGACTTATTAAACACGCTCAAAGTGCCACCATGGATCACCAACCTGAACCTTATTTCAGATTTGCTGATGGAGCATCAAGATGGTCTCGAAGTTTAGTAGCAGATGCCTGGGTCATCTATCACCCAGACTAATCACCACTGTACACAAACAGTGTGTGCATTGGTTCAACAACAAACAATCAGGAAGAATATGACATCGTCATTGAAATTTTGTGCGACGCCCTCCATCAGGGCATACCCCATATGCATGTCTACCTTGATTCCCAGTTAGTAGTGTCACAGTTAAACCAAAAATTTGAGACAAGAGATACACATCTATTTAGAAAATATTTGCATGCAGAAAGATTAAGCAAACAATTTGACTATATTACATTTACACATGTTTTGGCAAGGTTGGAAATACCAAAAGATGAGACAACATCAAACCACTTCAGACCTTAGGATCTAGCCCTCCTAGGTCTAGAGAGGGATCTCTCTATAACAGTCAAAGTATGTATGTCTTTGAGGCTCAAATGTTAAAATGTTAGGCTAGTTATAGGCACCAGGTTTGTTTGTTTGATTTGTTTTGATTTGGTTGTTGGGAATCAGGAATGAAGGGTCCAGTATAAGGCAAGGCAAGGCAAAGAATATTTTAGGCAAAGGAGAGGTGAATTCAGATAGTGTCTCAAGACCATTGGGAAAATGGAGTCAGGAAAGGGTTAACTTGCTGTTCAATAGGCAGGCTTTCAGTTGGGCTAGTCATCTAAAGCATTGGATCCTAAAAAGATAGGTGGAGTGAAAAAATCAGGGAAGAAAGTGAAAGAATGAGGGTAAACCAATTTCTGTCTATAGATTAGGTCAGAGGTCATTTAACTCCAGACCTGCTTGGACATACTCTTAGGCAACTCTCAAAGAAAGGCAAGGAACAAACTGAGGGAACTTAGAAAGGTTTAACTAACTGAAAAGGATCCTAGTGAGGCAGAGACAGAGTTCTAAACTCCCAGTGTTCCCAATTCATTTAATTAAAATCTAACAAGAAACATCTAAGAAACAGATCTATTAACTCATACATCAGCTAGCAGGCAATAACATCCACTACACTGGTTAAATTAACTCAAACCAATTCTCAGATAATACATTTAGCAGAAAAAATTAAGGCAAGGAGAGAAGAAGCATAGGGTGCCTAACAAGGGCAAATCCTATGCTAGATTTATGATGCAAGCCAGAAGAACTGAAAAGGAATGAAATAAAACACAGAGACAGAAAAACATCACCGCAGCTTTAGATCAGGATCCAAAGAAATGTGCTTGTCATATTAAGAGAAACACCAATCAGATATAGCATTTTCCAATAGATTGAAATTCAGTTTGAAAGCATACTCCTCAACCTATCTTACAACTTTACACAGTGAGCATGTCTCAAGAGAAAGCTTGCAATTCACAGATATCTCATCAACCCCCTTTACAATAATTTCTTCCTGAGTTTTATAGCAAAAGATGAGCCGAGGAGGTAGGTGAAGCACTAAATGAAATATTAAACACAGAAAAGAAGGAGAGGGCCGAAGCCCATTCTATTTTAAATCTCTACATTTATCCCTGGTACCCTTTGGAATGAAGGAGTGATCCTCTTCAGCTTCCATTTACTCTGGTATGGTCCTGATGTACTCTGGCTGCAGTAGTACTCTGTGGTACCATGGGTGAATAAACAAAACAGATTGAGGTCTGCCATGCTGCATAACTAATTCTATGGTAGCATAGGACTGTGGACAGGGCGGAAATTTCTTCACTGGGGCATGGCATGGAGTAAAAACGGTATGGGCACCCTGTCCTTCCACGACGAAAAAAATTCTGCTGATGTAGCTTCCCTGATGACTTAGTTTTCTGTGCATTGAGCTCTCTGCCTCTTTAATGAAGACTATATAATCATGGAGGACTCTCCCACCTGATAACCCTGCGAAACACGGGATTGAGTTATGAAATCTATGCATTGGGGGAATGGTTGCGGCGGTGAAACAATGTTTTTGAATGAAATGAATGTGAAAAATGCATTGATATGATGAAAACAACGACGAATAGGGTTTGGTGTAAGCATGCTTGAGGGCCGTAAGATCATGACCTGGAGACGTAGATCAACGACAGAGATTGGTCTGTGGGATGACTTATGAACATGGTGGAATATATATGAAACATGGAACTTTAATGTAAAATATGAAAATTTGGACTACAGAGGAAATACAAAGGAAATGCGTGAAATGTAATGGAAATGCATATGAGGTGGGACCCATATGGAATTGCAATCGCAATCAGAGTGGGGCAGAGAATTATACATATGAATCACAAAATTTCCAATGCGATTGGAACAGACCTTTATATAAATGAAAATATAACAAAATTCTCGTTTAACAAAGGAACAAGGGGTTTCTGACATGAATGTCAGAGGGATCAAATGGTGGGACCGGGAATATAATCGCAATCGCAAATCGGGAGAGGGAGTAGGGCGGAATGACACAGCACAAAACTTTCGATGCGATTGGGGAAGTAGTCATATGCGAAAACCTTTGAAAAAACGAAAATATAACAAAATTCGAATTAACAAAGGGAAAACCCTTTATTATATGAACCAGCGGGGGTATGGTACGGTGGGCCCTGGGGGAACGCATCGAAGATCAGAGCGGGGGTAATCGCAATCGGGGGAAGCAGAACTTGCAATGCGATCGAAGGAGCAGGCGCGATCAGAGGATCGGGGAAAGGGATTGCGATTGGGAGATCGGGGAAGGAATTTGCGATTGCGATGATTGGAGGGGAGTTGCGAACGAAGGAGAAAAGTGAGAAGATCTGGGCCGTTGATCTGACATAGATGAACGACTGTGATTGAGTCGGGCAATCGAAATCGGAGGGGAACAAGGGGTGACACATAGCACAACTTCCGATTGCGATTAGGCGGAGAACGCGATGACCGTCGGATCATGGATCAAACGGACGGACGAGATCGAATCGGGATATGGCGTGATCGGGGATCGGAGGGAAGGACTCGCGATTGATCGGAGGGGAAAGAGATTGGCAGGGGATGCGATTGCGATGGTCGGAAGGGGTTGCGATCAATCGCATCACAAAAAATTGCGACAGACTGACCGGGGGACACAACATAAGTCTTGCGATTGAAAGGTTTGCGATATTGCGCGGGCCGTCCGAGCTATGTGGAAGATCAACGGTGGATATTAAGTCGCGGGACTTGTTAATAAAACAATCGCATCGAAACTTTTCAGAGTTAACAAAGAGTTGCGCTTGTTTGCAAGTCGCGATTGCGACTAGCCCCCAAGGCATTAAGCGCTTGGTCTTGGGTAATGATTAGATGGGGAAGTGGTTGGAAAGGGCTGGCAGGAAAGGGGCTAAGCCCTTAATAATGTTAAAAAGTGGGTTTCGAACCATTTTTAATGAATTGTAAGGCCAAGGAGAGGGAACGATAGAAGGGAAAAAGGGGAATTTAGCCAAACAAAGGGCAAGGGAAGAATTCAAAGGGGATTTTGGTATGACTTTGAGGGTAAAAGGGGGAAGTTTTGGGGTGGGAAGGGAATTTGGAAAAAAGGGGAATTCTGCAGAGATACAAAGGGGGAAAAAAGGCCTTTTGAGCAAATTTTATCATTCAGTAGGCTCATTGATACCATAATCAGCAGAGGGAAACAGTCAAAGGCAGGGAACCAATAAAAGGCTTCAAGGATGATGTGTTTTCAAGGGAAATGCATTCCTTGAGGGCTCATAAGAAAATATAGTCCCTTGCTTGCTTGTCAAGGAATTCATAAGGGGCTAACAGTGGCTCCACCAGGGATAATTTTAGGGGCGAATTTTAGCCCAAAGGCGAATTTTAAGGGATTTTCAATTTTAATAGGGCAAATTTTTTACATAAAACCCATTTTCTATAGTTTAATAAAGTTAGCCCAATAAATATTTTAAAAATAATGAATTATTAAGTAGTAGCCCACCAAAAAAAAGGGCGCATAACATGGAAAAATGAAATTCGCCCCGATTTTTTTCTTATGGAGCAAATTTCCATGGCATTCGCCTAGATTTACAGGGTCCAAATGAGGAGTTACAGTGATTCGCCCCAATTTTTTCAATGGTTAGGAGAGGTGGCTGGCCGTTGGACACAGATCTTCTTGCTGGCTGAGCAAGGCCGACCCTCTCTGGTCCATTCGTTGTTAGGGCCTTCCCGTAGTTGGCCGCAGATTTTACTGTTGAGGGATCGAGAATTTGTTAATGCTCTCAAACTATAGGGCCAAGTCTGGAGCTCAGCAACTGTGAAACGCAGACCTTTGCGGCCTCATCCCACCGCCTTGCAAGTTGCGGAGTTCAAGGGTAATGAGACGAGCGGCTCCATTCATGGAAATGGCGATGTCTGAAGGGCCGCAAATTTTACTGCTGAGGGATCAAGAATTTGTTAATGCTCTCAAACTATAGGGCCAAGTCTGGAGCTCAGCAACTGTGAAACGCAGACCTTTGCCGCCTCATCCCACCGCCTTGCAAGGTTCATCTGATAATCTGGTTTTCTTCCTTTACTTGCTTTGTATTCCTTCTATGCTTAGACCTGAGCTTATTGGAGAGCATTCCTTCAATGCGAAGCTGAGCTTACCTAAGAGGAAATGTTGTGCTTATCTAAGAGGAAAAACCTGCGCTGAGATTACGGAAGAGGAAAAACTTGCTTTCTATGATATTTTTGGTCTGTCTATGTATACAAGAAAGCACTGCTTCTTAGCTCTGGGCTATCACTCTTTTTTAGGTCAGCTTTATCTTTGAATCGATCCTTTTTCAAGGTAAAGGATATGTTGGCGCAGTTCTGGAATGGGGGTATGTTCCAAGCAGAACAGAGTGCAGCAAGGAAAATGGTAAATATTATCAGTATCTGAACAGAGTATAGTTTGTGGTGATGGTTGAGAACCATAAGTTTCTGCTGTTGAATGTGGGCAATGCATGGAGGCATTCTGATGAAGTGGGGTGTGTGAATACTGAAGATTCTGGTTTTTGAAGTCTTTACCAACCCTTCCCGGGACATCTCCATAGGATTTCGGTTTGGTTTAAACCCAGAAAATTTTCTTTCAGTCTACTCCATCTTATATTCCAGACTTGACTATTCTCACTTATATGAACAGAACACCTCATATTCATTTATCCGCAGAATAGTCCACTCTTTGTCACGCATTTCAATTACTCTTCTTTAGATTATCCGCACTTCTTACTTAGAGAGATCCAAAAAACTTGATATGTGATTGACTGCAGAGAGTGTATGTACATGGTGGAAGTCTTCTTGTTTTATGCCCACCATCCACTAGCTAGAAGGTCGACGGATTCCCCTTCAGGACTTAATGGATGATGCCATTCGAGCTTTTGATGCTTTAGGGTTTTAGCTCTTATGTTATGTGGGGTGTTGTTTCAGTTATACTGTTATATTCTATAGTATTATGTTTTGGGTAAGACTTGCTTTTCTGTGCTACTCTCTTAAAAAGTGCTAGACTGCCTTTATTAATAGAACTGTGTTACTTTTCTATGGTGCAGTGCTATAATTAAGTTCTCTCCAAGTTTTTGGTTTATATATATATATATTATACAATGTTATGCATTGCATTATGATCAGCAGGTGCTTTAACAAATTATGATATTTAGGACTGTGATTGAGTTTGTTGTGCATGGTTATTTTGTTCTTTCTTTTAACAAGAGATTTGCATTATTTTGTATTGTTGTGAAGTAGTAGCTTTTAGTTGTCCTTGCTGATATTCAGATGTGGATTAATAATTATGATATGGATCTTGTCTTCAACATTGCAACATTACTATCTTGTGTATGGAAAAATTCTTACCAGTGGATTAGATTTGTTATGTGGTTATTTGGTTGATTTTTAATAGCAATAGTATTCAAGCGAAGGATGAGGTATGCTCGGATTCCCCTTCAGGACATTATGGATGATGCCATTCGAGTTTCTGACGCTTGAGGTATTAGCTGATTATTTGTAGTAATTCTGATATGGATTGTAGTCTTCAACATTGCACCAGACTAGCTTGTGTATAGAAAAATGGTTCAACATTGCACCAGACTAGCATGTGTATAGAAAAATGGTTATCAGTGGATTAGATAAACTTGTCATGTGGTTATTTGGTTGGTTTTCAATAGCAATAGTATTCATGCTAAGGATGAGATATACTCGGATTCCCCTTCAGGACATTATGGATGATGCCATTCGAGGTTCAGACGCATGAGGTTTTAGCTGATTATTTGTAGGTTGAATCTATTCTGTCTACTGCTTACATTGTACAATGTAATGTATGTTGGGAAACTCTTAAGATGGTTGTTCAGCCTTACTTTTGTGTGGCATGATGTTTTAAGTATGCCTTTCTCTTGTATAATTCAATTTTATTCTGTACTTTTTTTAGTTTTGCTGGGTTGACTTTACTGATGAGGACTAAATTACTTTTGCATGGTGCAGTGACGTACTTTAATTCTCCTCCTTTATGATCTTCGTGGTTATGTTTTAATCAAATGGTGATCTCTAGAGTAGGTTGTACCTGAGATGCATGTTTATGCTATTAATAGTTGCATGTACGACCTTTCATATGAAGGTGCCCTATTTTTCATCAAATTGCAATTTTTTTAGACTAATTTGATCTCTTTAGGCTTTAAAGGATGTATTGCTGGGTTTTGTTACTGAATGCTTAGCAAGAGATGCTAGACCCTTATATTTTGCTTGTTTGATGTTTTTTTTTACTCTAATCTTGTTTGGTGGGATACAGGCACGCATTGTGGCATTAAATGGCCATTATTTTTTGAAAAATGGTGGCCATTTTGTATTATCTATTAAGGTACATATGTTAGACCTTTCTCATACTTCTGAAGAAAATCTGGAAATCATGCTTCTGTTCCTCATTTTTTTATTTTCACTCTTTAATGCAGGCAAATTGCATTGACTCTACTGTGCCAGCGGAGGCAGTGTTTGCTCAGGAAGTTAAGAAGTTGCAAAAGGAGAAATTTAAGCCATTTGAGCAGGTGACATTAGAACCTTTTGAAAGAGATCATGTTTGTGTTGTAGGTGGCTACAGAATGCCCAAGAAACAGAAAGCAGCAGATGCAGCTGCGTGAAGGAGTTTCTGTGATCAATTAAAGAAACGAGCTCCTTGTCTTAGGAATGAAAAATGCAATCTTAGATCAAGTGATGCCTTCCCCTCTCTCTTCCTGAAATGAGCCCTGATGGACATTGGGAGGGGGGCAGTGACTGGGTTATATTATAAAAGTTTTGGACTGCTTTGCTTTGTATTTTTTTTGAAATTTACATGAGCAAATTTTAATCTAAACTGAAAGTTGGTCTGAGAGTTATATGTTTGTGCAAAAACTTGATTCAACTACTTGGAGGTGTTAAGGTGGAAATAATTTTAATGCTCTAGTGTTTTTTGTGTTTTTATTAGCTAGCTCAGTTGTCTTACTCTTTGCCTATAACTTATTTGGTTATGGTTTGAAATCTTTTTATATCTGCATATAATCTTAGTTGGCTGTACCAAGATGGGTTTCCTTGCTTTGAAATCTTTTTATATCTGCATATAATCTCAGTTGGCTGTACCGAGATGGGTTTCCTTAAGGCCTATAGTTTTTTACCTAGTAGGGATATGATCTGCATTTGTGTTTAGCTTGTGAAATTTTGATGTCAAAAGACTTGTGTTCTATGAAGCATGTGAACTTGTAGGCCAGTTTTGTGCTGAACATAGTTTGAAAGTACATTCCATGTTTGAAATATCCCACGTTCTTCAACAATTAAGAAAAGTGAACATAGATAATAAATTACTTGAAGTGAAGTTCAGTAATATGAGGATATCTTTATAAGATGGTTATTATAGAATTATTGAGAGGAGCATTCAAATGAAGACATGCTCTTAAGATGGGCACTAGTCTTGCTGTTGTTGTCAGACATCATTAAAAACATATTTCTGGGTTGTCAGACATCATAAAAATGATTAAACTATATGGAGGTATTAAGTAGGAAATGCTTTGAAAACCACCAGTTTTGGTGGCTTGGTTAATATTGATCTCCTGCCAGCTTTAGTTGTGTCACTCCTTGTCTATTAGCTGTATCGGAGATTTTTTTTATTTTTTTTATTTTTTATTTTTTAATTTTTTTTCTTTGTTTTTAATTTATTTAAATCTTTACTCAGTAAGGCATTCTTTGTGAGATCTCCCCTCCTGTTCCACTGTGTGCTGTTTTGCACCATTGATTGGTGTTAGATGATAGAAATATTGTGTGATGTTGTATTGATCCCTCGCAAAAACCTACAGACTGTAGGGTGCCTACACCACGGCACATGTTCATTAAATTTAGAGACTGGGTGGGTGTCTCCATCAAGCGGGATACCAACTCTCATTGCCTTTAATGCCCTCCATGCTGCATGTTCAGTTAGCAGTGCCATTAAATCCAGAGACAGGAAAGTTCCTCCATTAGCTGGGATACCAGTTCTCATTGCCATTAATGCCCTCCATCATGCCGCTTGTTCTGAGCATGCAAGTGCCTCCATCAGGTGGCATATCAGGTCTCATTGTGCCATTAATGCCCCTCGATTCAAAGCACGATAATTCATTACGTTTTACAGGCCTCCATGACTTAGAGACAATTGTACCATTAATGCCTGATTCTGAGCGCATGATAACCCCCCCTCAATGGTGGTGAGCTTAAGTTTGTGCTAGTTTGGTATTAGTCAGTTACAGATAAAGCTCTGTATGCGCCGAGAAACAACTAAATTTGTTGTTTAGTTGTTTGTGTGTCGATACATTGCAGGGGATTTAGGGATCCAGGGCTGTGAATCTGCCATTATTTCAAAGGAAACCTTGCTCTCTATAAATATACTCATCGAGTTTTTCTTAGTTTTTGGTAAATTTGGGTGCTCTGGTGTTTTCTACATTGTGAAATCTATTGATTGGTGCAATTAATGTGTAATGTTACTAATGTATGGTTGTTCCTTTATACTACATCCGGTCGTTGAGCATACCTTACAACAAAAACATTTGTACTTCACTCATTTCACTAGTAGGTCTGAGAATGTTGGTGCAAATTTAGGACCCAGTTTTTAGTTTAGTAGGCCAAAAGGGTTGCACTTTACCATAGAACACGATTAGGTTTAAATAGTTTAGACAATAAAACTTGATTCAATAAATGATTATTTAGTTTAAAATAGTTTGTTACTTCCAAGTTTAAACCGAAATATAGGAAACATCTCTTTGGCATGTCCCAAAATATAAATATGTAGCTACTGTAGAAATTAGCTGAATAAATCACTTATTCACTGAAGATTAACCCGGTCATATATCAATTTCGAATTGCATACATAAAACATAACCTTCTTCTACAATTAATTGTCACATGCGGAAAATAACAGAAGCAATCTCACATCAAATCAATCACACATTAACTCAGTATGTATGGGGAAAGCCTATAGCTGAAAACCCCGCAGCTATTGTGTATATTATAATGGAGAAATCATGTAACCATACAAGTACAATACTCCTCACAAGTACTCAGTACTTTCTCATAAAGTCACACACAATCTAACTCAGTTTTGAACAAGTCTCGGGTTCAAAACTCACTGCTGACTGCCTTGCCTCTATTGCGCAATCATGGCCTGTATATGAAGAGATCCAAGGTTCAAATCCCCTTGGCTTGACTGCGCAATTGTCATGGACAATTCCTCCAAGTGTAATGCAAATCCCATGCAAAACTGATCCTCCAACTGATAGCTTTACTCACCCTTTCATCTACCTCTTCCACTGTTCTCCACTGAACTGATCATGCACTGTAGTGAACTGAAGTGTTCTTGAGTTGACTAATGAGTTAATAATTAGTGAATTAAATATTATTTAATTCACTCCACTCATATCTAGTTGATTAGCTAGTTAACTAATCCCAACTAGTTCAACTAAAACAAACAAAACACAACTCCACTATCTGTCCCGTTAACTCCTCCAAAACTTCTGCCACTGAAGTCTAACTGAAGCCAACCATGCAAGATGCCATCAAACCCTAGGAACCACGTGATTCCTTGTGTCAGTTGCATGAGCCACCTCCATGACTCAAACTAAAGTGCGCCAAGAGAGTAAACTGCTGTTTATAGTCAAAATATTATTAAGGGTAAATAATATTTGACTTCCATATTTTTAGGAGATCAGTCTAAAAATAGCCTGGGTCCTAAAAATTAGGGTCTCATCTATTTTTACCGACATGTCGCATCCATCAAGAATCTCCAAGTAGAATTCCCAAATTATGCTCCGTATGTCTAAAAATAGACATAGTCTAAAAATAGACTTTGCGCCAGAATTTGCCTGCGGGCCCACTTAGTGAAGGCGACTTCATTTCACTAAGCTCCATCATCTTGCTGCATTCTCAACAGCTACAACATGAAATCCTATGTTGATAGGAAAAGCTTAACGGTGGTATTGTTTGGAATGGATGTAAGGAAGAGCTCAACTAACTATATTCATTCTGCATATGTTGTGATGTCTCTTGCTATAAACTTGGTACAACATGAAATAGTTAAAAGGATCTGTATGTATTTACCTTGTTGACTATCGTTAACATAAAATCTGTCACATCATTTTTTAAGGTATTACGTCCAGTAAAATGATAAATCTGATGGCGATTTGTAGACCCCAGTGACTCCAACAAAGATTTTTTTGATCATTTCTAATACAAATGCAACCTCTACCATAGTTTTTCGTTCTTCAGGTGATTCTCTTGTGCATCCCAATCCCAATGCCACGAGTTTATTCACACAGTTTTGAGTATCTCATATTTCTCTAGTGCGTCAATATTTTCATCCTTCAACAGGTTGCTATCTGTCACTTCCCCCATTTTTATCGGGAAAAAGCCATGGTCACCCTCTTAGGTAGGTTCCGTCCCCTCTACAAAAATCACCCTTTGTTGACACAGTTTTTCCAAATCCATATTCTTTATTCAGGCCAACTAGTCATCAAATTTTGATTGAGGCAACTTAGCAATACTTATATAATCTGTTTTTCTCAATTTTGTGAAGTTCCAAACCTGGGGCAACATAGCCAATGGATCCTTTTAGACAAAGTGTGGATGTGATTGAGTCCATCGAGTCTTGACAGACAAGTTAATTGTGCAATGCCAAAATCAGATAAATGTGTTGTCATATTGCTATCGAAAATGATATTGCTGGGCTTTATATCAGAATGCACCACTTGAACAAAACTTTTTCGATATTGCTGGGCTTTATATCATAATGCACCACTTGAACAAAACAATAGTGATGAAGATATTTTGTGATATGTGTTGTCTATGCATATCTGTACTCTGGCTTAAGTTCAATGCATACACATCTATCTTAGCACTCTACTCTCCAGTGGGATACAATTGATTTTCCAAGCTTCCATTTGACATTAGTTGGAGGACCAAAGCTTTGAAGTGAGGGGTTGAGCAACTTGTAACTCTAATAAGATTTTGGTGCCTAATTCTCCTAACCACATTGCATTCCGTTTTGAAACTCTTGTAAGTTTCTTCATTTTGCAACTTGAGAACCTTGACCGCGACATCTGTGCCATTGTGTAAATTCCTTTATAGACTGATCCAAAACTCCCAACTCTTTATCAAGTTTGCCTCGTTGAATCCTTGAGTTGTTTTTACAAGATCTTCATATAAAATCACTGGTGGTCCAAATTGTAGTGAGAAAGCTCTTGGGAAACTTAAAATTTAGTCAGGTAACCAGACTCCAGAAGAATCCAGAGAGTAAACAACATATAAAAAGGTGCTTCCACCTTCAATTGGTACAATCACATTTTAGAACTGATTGATTTCTTTCTTTCAAAGTAGTAGTAGGGGGACACAGAGGCAAAGCATATTTGTTGTCCACAAAGGCCAGGATTCCCCATAAATGAATTGAAAGTAACATTCACAAAAATCCTTAGATTGGGCATTTTCCCCTAAAATTCTTGAAAGAAAGGCTCAGAGAGTGAAGCATTTAAAATCACAAAAATCCCTTCTCTCGGGATCCTTAAATTGTTGAAAGAAAGGCTCAGAGGGTGAAGAATGTCTAAGTTTTTGAGATCTATCCTACAATTTTTTGAATTCACCCAACGAATATGAAAATTGGACCTTGAAATGTATTATGAGAGAGATTGAGTTTAGCTAGTCTCGTGTGGCTTCCGAGTGCATATGGCATGATACCAATCAACTGGTTGAAAGTAAGTACTATCAATAGTTTGAATGACATGTCTCTTATCTAGAGTGACATGTCTCTTGCTCAAGAGACGTTCTCCATTAAAAAACTCTCATTCACAAAATGTGATCTTTCAACATGAAAAATGAATGATCTCTCACAAAAATGGCATAAATGGATTTTCACACATACATGGCATAATTGGT
The DNA here is from genome assembly GCA_034641835.2 of Pinus albicaulis. Lineage (NCBI taxonomy): Eukaryota > Viridiplantae > Streptophyta > Pinopsida > Pinales > Pinaceae > Pinus > Pinus albicaulis. The sequence continues at coordinate 1,929,695,014 of CM076575.1, forward strand.
CTTCTTGAATACGCTGATCAGATTCAAGTCATACTCATCATCAGTGATATCGTCTCGAAATCCTGATTTTAATGGCTATAAACACAACCACTTTCTATGAAATTCTGATACTAATGGCTGTGAACACAACCATTGTCTCGAAATTCTGATGCTAATGGCTGTAAACACAACCACTTTCTATGAAATTATGATACTAATGGCTGTAAACACAACCACTTTCTATGAAATTATGATACTAATGGCTGTAAACACAACCACTTTCTATCAAAGTGTCAAGATGGCCCATTTTCATCACTGCATCATCTCGACTTTTGTGCAAGACTGAATTCACCCAACGACTATGAAATTGGACCTTGAAATGTATTATGAGAGAGATTGAGTTTAACTAGTCCCGTGTGACTTTCGAGTGCATATGGCATGATACCAATCAACTGGTTGAAAGTAATATCAATATTTTGAATGACATGTCTCTCTAAAGAGTGATATGATGTCTCTCTCTATACCCTTATCTAGAGTGACATGTCTCTTGCTCTCTTTTGCTCAAGAGACGTTCTCCAATAAAAAAACTCTCATTCACAAAATGTTCTCTTTCAACTTGAAAAATGAATGATCTCTCACAAAAGTGGCATAAATCGATTTTCACACATAAGTGGCATAAATGGTGTTCTTGAATCTGCTGATGAGATTCAAGTCATACACATCATCATCACGATCGTCTCGAAATTCAGATTCAAGTCATATTCATCATCATCATCACGATCGTCTCGAAATTTTGATACTAATGGCCGTAAACACAATCACTTTTTGTCAAAGTGTCAACATGGCCCACTTTCATCACTGCATCATCTCGACTTTTGTGCAACGACTAAAATGATGAATTTCCTGCAAAGGTTCAAATCTCAATGTCCTATTGCAACATACAAGAATTTCCTACAAAGGTTCAAATCTCATTGTCCTATTGCAACATAAAAATATCACGAACACTTGGAACATACATCCATCCTTTTGTCAAAAAAAAAATAATCAAAGTGGCCAAAAGCATCAATATGCCTCCAAATATGGCGATAGCTTGAAAATTGGTTGGTCAAATGACAAAACTGGCTACGTGTTCCTTGCGAAAAATCATGAAATTTGAATATAAAGTTGACTATGTTTTGAAATTGTTAAATATGGGCCTCTAGGGAATCTAGAGGATTCTTTGTGGATTTTTGCCTCAAGGTTCCATTGCTCAACGTTTTGCCTATGGAATATTCATTGCTCAAATCAAATAACTGTCTATGCTATCAAATTCTTGGCAAAAATTCGGTTCACATGAGTATAAACTTACATATTTCTGACCATGAAACCCTGGGCATAGGCTCATTGGAATATGTTATGCAACCAGCTCACAAAACAATAGAAATAACATATCAACAACTTAGAAAATATCCTCTTAACAATATAGTAAAATAATTTTCTTATTATAGATTCTTCTTGGAAAAGAATTATTGAGAGTTGGGTGCAAATGCACAATGTTGTGTAGCATTAGTGTGATAAATATGGGATAGTGAAAAGCATAATTTTGAAGATTAGTCTAAGTTGACTTGTACCTAATCAACTCAGTGAAGTTGATCGTTGGTTGAACGGTTAATTGTTGGTTCAATGGACAGAAGATCTTGCAGGCACAGATACCAAAGGGAAAAATGGAGCCCATCATGGGGTACTCTTTGTAATTCTCCACCACTGCTACCTTCCATGCTTCCTCAAACTCCTCTCCAACCTCAATATTAGTGCTAGTAGTAGCATGAAAAACAACACTACGCTTAGCAGAACTAGAAGAACGCGTTTTCCAAACTACACGAGAACTACTTCCCTCACGAGTCACCATGTGCCATGCTTGGTCTCGGTGGTTCTCTTCCTTCTACTCTTGGTTCAACTACCATATCTTCATTGGAACCAACACCCCGAACTCCACTAGACAATGATTCACCATTTTGTAGTAGTGATTCACCATTTGTACTAGTGATTCGCCATGATTTTACAAGATAATATAATCTCATGAGAAATTCGCCAAAAAATTATATATACATATTATATTATTAATAAAATCACCTTCCATTTTTCCTATCATGGGGACGGCCTATTTATTATATAGTATAAATTTAGGGGTTCTTAAAATTATCCCTTGATGGTTTCTTCTTGAAGGAGCTAAGAATTCGTAAAATTGATCTTTGGTGTGTAGGCCGGATGCCCCGCCGCTTAAATCACCTTTCTCTTTTTTGATTTTCAAATGCTACAAATATGTCGTATCGAAGAAACATTCTGGAAGAATTCTACCTACCCATCCTACAATCCTAGCATTTTTTCTTCTAGGGTGCATTTGAACTAGCAGACCCTTTACATTATTTATTTTTATAACAGAAAATAAACCTATTCTAAATCTACCCTTATTGCTCCATGAGACCAGATTAGACTGTTGGTCTCATATGTTTCTCTACCTAATCTAATATCTGCTGGGATTAAACTGTCCAACAGATTTCTTCTCTATATTCTACAACAGAAATTTAAAAACAGTCAAACTAGGATTAGACAGTCTAGTTTGCTATAGATCCAAGGCATAAAGACAGTTGCACATGGACAGAAAATTGCTGAAAACTGAAACAAAACTTGAAGGCTTGAAATCTGAAGCTTGAAGTATCCTTCTTTCTTTGTGTGACTGAAGTTTTAAGCATATTGGAGTCACTTTCCTTTCTTCATTTCAGCTTTGGTTTTTGGCATGTTAGAGCTGATTCTTCTTTTTTCTTTGCTGGTCCAGATTTTGAGCATGTTGGGACCAGCTTCTTTGCTTCTTATGGCTTAGGTTTTGATCATATTAGAGCCAATCCTTTGCACTTCAGAGGTTCATGTTTTGAGCATGTCTGAACCTCCCTTTCCTCTCTTTTTTTCCAAACATTTTTCTCTATTTCCTGAAAACAAAAACTACAATGGTATGTACAATGGAAATGAAATTGGAAATTGAAAATTAGCAGAAGTAGTGTTTGAGCATCCTACCATTGACAGGACCCCCAAACAGCTCTGTACCATCTAATTCTTGTAGGAAGAAGGCATTTGGACCCACAGTGGCCTGGATGATGTATGGACCTTGCCACAAACTGTCAAACTTGCCGTGATTTCCTTTGTCCTCTCTTCTTGAGTCCCACTTCAAAACTTTATCCCCAATCTTGAAATCAGCAGCTTTGGTTCTCTTGTCAAACAACTTCTTTATGTTTTCCTGGACTTTGGCAGCTCTGTTATAGACCTCTTCCCTTGTTTACTGAAGATGGATTGTTTGATGTATCCTTCTCACCATACTGTCTTCTTCTGACTGAATCTCTTGAACCAACTTGATTACTGGTATCCCAAGGCTGGAGGGAGAACTGCTTCTGCACCATAGACAAGTTGAAAAGGTGACATGCCAATGGATTTCTTCGTTGTAAGCTTGTCAACCCACAAGGCATGCACCAACTTGTTATGCCATGAATTTTTGTTCTCTTCTAACATCTTTTTGATGATGGTCACTAGGCTCTTGTTTGATGATTCAGCCAATCCATTACCTTGAGGGTAATAGGAAGTTGAATGACCCAGTGTTATTTGATACCTGTGACAAAAATCAACCATTTTCTTGGATCCAAAAGTAGCAGCATCATCGGTGATTATTTTCCTTGGGCAACCAAACCGAGAGAGAATATGACCTTCTAGGAACCTAATGATGAATGAATCTGTGGCATTCCTAGTAGGTATGGCCTCTATCCACTTAGTGAAGTAGTCTGTGGCTGTTAAGATCCATTTGTGTTGTGTAGAAGAAGCAGGGTGGATTTCTCCAATAAAATATAGGCCCCATTGCATGAAAGGACCTTCAACAATGATGGGTTGTAAAGGGAGGGGAATGAGTTTCCTCTTGCCTTCAAATATCTGGCATTTGTGGCAGGCAATTATCATCATATGGATATCATTGAAGAGTGTAGGCCAATAATAACCAGCCCTGAGTATTTTATTCGCAGTGGCTTTCCAACTCAGGTGGCCTCCACACTCTCCAGCATGGAACTCTTGTTTGATTCCCTCAGCTTCAGTTTCTGGAAAACATTTAAGCAATAAGCCATTTGGATTTTTCCAGTATAATTTTTCGTTCAAAATGCAGTAGTTTCTGGCTTTTAGTTTTAGGAATCTGGCCTTGGTTTTTGACAGTTCAGGTGGAGCATTGAGGTTGGTGAGCACATAAAGGATATCAGAGTACCAAGGGGAGTTTTGAAACTTCTCCTCAACAGTGGGATCAGGCAGTCCTTCCTGCTCATCCAAGGCAGCAACCATGTTAATGTCAAGAGCTTGCAGATTTGATTCATCTATTAATTTAGCTAAGCCCTGACCTTTGATCAGTTTGGTGGGTTTAATCTCAAGATCATATTCTAAAATCACAGCAATCTATTTGCCCCTCTTCCCATCTGGGTCTTGGGACAAAATATCTTTGACTATTATGTTAGGCACATAAGCTATGGTGTGGGAATGCAATATGTACACCCTAAAGTCCTTTAAAGCCTTAACAAGAGCGTAGGCCTGTTTTTCCATTATGTTTTATTTCAAGGGTGCATCCCTTAGTGCTTTGCTGAAAAAGGCAATTGGCCGTTCCATCCCCTTTGGATTTTTCTGCAGTAAGACTGCAGCCACTATACGCTCAGAGGAAAATGAGAAGATCAGGAAATCTTTAGAGAAAACTGGGCTGATCAGAACAGGAGCTTGGGTGAGTGCAAGTTTTACTGATTCAAAAGATTGTTTAGCTTCAACAGTCCATTTAAATCCCACACCTTTCTTGAACATGTTAGTCATATTCCTAAGGTGTTCAGCTAGGTTGGGAATAAACCTCCTAAGGAAGTTAATCTTCCCAATGAAGGACTGTAATTCTTTGATGTTTCTTGGGTGTGTGATCTGTAGTATTCCCTTAACTCTTTGTGGGTCTATCCTGATTCCCTTTTCTGATATAATGTGGCCAAGAAGCTTTCCTTCTTGCAGCCCAAATACAATGTTTTTGGGATTCAATGATAGACAAAACCTTCTACATTTTTCAAACACTTTCCTCAGATGTTTTAGGTGTTCTTTTTCAGTCTTAGAAAATACTGTTATGTCATCCAAGTAAATAACAATGAAGTGTCCTATCTCATCTGAAAAAGATATATTAATTGCTCTTTGGAAGGTTGCACTAGCGTTCATCAGTACAAAGGGAATTTTTACATACATAAAGGTGCCCCATGGAGTGGTAAAGGCTGTCTTGAGTTGGTCTTCTGGGATTACTAAGACTTGGTTGTAACCTGAAAACCCATCTAGCAGGGAGATTCTCTTGGAGCCTACTACTTTCTGAAGGATGTGTTCCATTTTTGGCAAAGGGTAGTTATCTTTGAGTGAGGCTCTATTAAGATTTCTGAAGTCAATGCATAATCTAATCTCCCCAGTTTTCTTTCTCACAGCCACTAAATTTGAAACGAAATCAGAGAACCTTACAGGTACAATTATGCCTGCTTCATACATCTTCTTAATCTCTTTTTCCACTGCAGGCAACTGTTTTGGGTTAATTCTGCGAAGTTTTTGCCTAAAGGGCTTCTGATTTTCCTTTAAAGGTATTTTGTGCTGTATAATGTTGGTGTCATAAGCCTTCAAGTCTTCGTAACTCCAAGCAAACACATCGATAAATTCTTTGAATAGGTCAATGTATTTCTTTTTCATCTCTGTGTGTAAGGATTTTGCCAATTTAATCATTTTAGGCTTATCCTCTATGCCTATTTTGCATTTTTCTACATTAGAGTCCGCGTGCTCAATGGTGGGATTTTTTGCCACATCATCGAAGTAAAAAAGGTCTTCTAACGGTGCCAGACCTCGAGGTATGTTCTTATCCTTGGCCTGCAACACCTCTACTTCTTCACTGTCTGCGTTTTCACACTCTGTGGTTGAATTTCCAGTTTCTTTATTTAAAGCGTTTATTTCTACGTAGTGGGGTGTAGTTTCTTCCTTGTCTGAGGGTTCCTCACTTAGGCAACTATCACTGGACATAGAGTCTGAATCAGAACACTCAAAATCATTCCTGCCTATTAGGAAATCTTCAATTTGTTTATCTCCCTCGAAAACCTGCCAGTATTTTTCGTTATCCGACACTGCAGGTCTGAATTTGGTCTGAATGACGATCCATTGGTCGCTTGGAGTCTTAGGGTATGAACTGGCTAGGCACGCTAATCCATTTGCAATGGCATTCTGATTTCTAGGAACAAACACTAATTTGTATTCAAAAAATGTTTTCAATACATCCACAACGTCATTCCTATATGCTCTCAACCTAGGGTGTTTGGCCGTGTATTCATCGTTCACCTGTTTGATAACCAATTCGGAATCTCCCTGCACAGCTATTCTACGGGCTCCTATTTTCTTCAACAGATTTAAACCTAGGATAAGGGCCTCATACTCTGCAATATTATTGGTACATTTGAAATGCAGATTACAGGCATGGCTCTCCGCGTAGTCGCTCTCTGTGTTGCGTAGCCATACCCCAGCTCCGATAGTTCTTCTTGTGCAGGACCCATCGAAACTCATCTCCCACAGGGGTTCACTCTCGTTTTTGTTATCATTACTTTCCCTATAGCTGGGTTCGTCATTATGTTGCGTTATAGGGTCTGCACTAGGCTGTGGGCTATTTGGATCTTCGTGTGATGTATGGGCTTGTGAGGGATGTCCAGTTAACCAATTACCTTCTGTTTTTTCCTCACTCCGAATTTTTATTTCAGTGCACTGTCTAGGGTTTCTTTCTTCGTTTTCTTCTAAATCTAGGGTGTCCATTATGTTAAAATCTATGATCTCAACTCCTTTGTTTGTATCTATGCTTTCTGGTGCTGGCTCTCCCAAGGATTCATCGTTGCAGAAGATGAAAGAGTCTAGATCTGTGTGCACAGAATATAAAGGAGAGTTATCAGGTTTTTCAGGGCTACTAACCAGAAATTTCATTTGTGCTTCCCTGTACAGTCTTCTAAGTTGGCCAAAGATTGGGATTGTGGCATAAGCCCCATCCATCTGCATTGTGCCTTGCAGCTTGGCTCCCCACGATCTTGATAATAACATGCCATACTTGGGTGGCACATCTGCCACCACAACATCCATGACCATACATTTTGCTGGTATCTGGGCTAGACTCACACACAGGTCTTTAATCAGGCCAAGGCATTTTACCCTGCTAGAGTCGAATGAATATAGGTCTTTGTAAGGTCGGGTTATATCTAGGCCTAGCCTTTCCATGACTACCTTAGGCATTAGGTTGTGTGATGCTCCAGAATCATGCATTGCATTATGAAGAATCTTATCATGAATATTGAGACTGATATAAAAAAGTGGAACTACCCCCTCCTGAAACTTCCCTTCAATCTTTGGGCCAAACAGAAGGGCTGGTTGATCATCACTCAGATTTACAGTATCACTATTTTCACCTAGGTTCAAAGCTTTCAAAATTTGGCCTTTATATACATCTTGAGTGGCCAGCTCAGAGAGTGGGACAGAGATTTTAATTTTTGCAATCTCACTCTCCAAATTGAAAGTGGACTGACTCTTTGGAATGTTCAACTCTGTTATATTAGCCACTGCCTTAGTGGTAGAATCAGTGTGCTGATTCTCGTTATGTACAGTGTTAGGGACTGTTTTATCAGGAGCACTAACTGCAGTGCTAGTGCTGCTAGTTGGTTTACCTTGTGTGTCAGTGTTTTGGTTGTCCTTTTCTTTGTTCCTTCCAGAACTCTCAGCTGCTGATTTGTTATTTTCAACAGTTGCTTTAGAAGTTTTCTCAGGTATTTTATTGATGGTGACCTCAGAAGCTTTTGGTTTGGCAGTTTCTTGGCTCTTTTTACTTCTAAGTTCATATTTCTCTCTTACCTGCATCATGGCATTTTCAAATCCCAACCTGTAATACTTAGTTTCTAACCATTCCTCATCCCAACCAGAGGGTGAGGGCCGATCTTCTTCCATGTAACAGTTATGGATTGAGTCCTTTGTTTCAAACATGTTTATTGTGTTACCCTCAGAATCCTCTATGATTCCCTCATCTTCCTCAAGAAATTTCTCTTGGAATGGGGGAATAACCTGTTGGTCTGACTCTCTTTGTCTATTGGGAGTGGCATTGTTTCTTCTAAAGTTTTGGTTCTGGTTATGGTTTTGATTTCTATTTTGGTTACTAACTGTGACAACCATTTTTTCCATCATTTGGTATAGCTTCTCCACTTTTTTAGATAGATGGTCATGATTTGGATCAGATGTGGAAGCTACATTGTCGTCTCTATATGTTACCCTTTTCTCAGCTCTTAATCTCGCTCTTTTCTCAATCAGATTTGCCTCTATATTCACTGCTCCTTTCTGCATGTCCTCCAATGTGTTGTATTCTTTATCCATAAGATGATAGGCCATGTCAGCATCAAAACCTTCGGGGTATTTCGCTAGAGCCATACCTTGGGGAGGTTTCATGTGTGGAGGGAGAGCATTGTAAATGCTGTTAAATCTCGTTGTGTAATTATGGACACTCTCTCCTACGTTTCTTTTAAGGCTCATATATTCTGCTAGGAGTTGGAAAGGGTTGGCCTTAACTTCCCATTTGTTTATGAAGGTTTGATATAGAGCTGGGAGGTCATTGATGCTACCCGGAGGTAGGCCCTTAAACCATTTCTTCACATCGCCCCCTAAGCTCTGGGCAAAGATTCTCATTTTGACTGTATCATCATCTATCTCCATGTAGTCAAAAGAATCTTCCATCCTGTCTACATGGTGTTGGGCTGTGGTAGACTCTTTTGCAGTGAAGTGTGGGATCTTTAATTGATAATCATTGGGTAAGGGTACTAGAGGCTGAGGTAAAACCAGAGGTGCATACCAGGCTGCCATGATGATGTTTTGATGAGGTAAAGGGTTGACTTGGGCAGCTGGTATATGGATGACAGGGATGTTAGGACAAGCATAATTTTGTTGAGAAGATTTAGGATGGCAAAGCCCCAAGTTTTGAATGAAGTGAATATCGGGAGGTGTAGATGGAGGGGTCTGCCTATTCCTAGGGTGTTTACCACTTTGAGGTGGTGAACCAGGAAGCTCAAGGTCTGGCTGGTCTAGGGCACTGAATGACCTAGTTCTTGGTAAACTGTTTTGAGTGCCTAGGTCGAGGGATGGGTCTGATAGTGCTGTAAAGTTTTCTGGTGTAGAGTTAGCTCTATGAATGCGGCTGGAAATAGTTGGTCTTTCAGTGAGATCCTCTTAAGGATGCTCTTAGGTTATCAACTATTTCTGTGGGTTTGGTGTTGGGATAAGTCTCTTGTGTATATAGTTCAAAGACGTAATGTTATTTTCTCACTCGGGGCGCCCAGCAGAACCTACCGGTTTCTTCTATTGTGCTGATGTTGCAATGGAGGTCAAAGATCCCAAAGGAGTCTTGCAGGTAAAACCAAGATAGTCATGCGAGGTTTTAATTGATCACTGGGTGATATTTTAGCTTTAGAACCATGTGGAGTCACTGTGTGAGGGTTTTAGAACGCTCTGAGAGGACATACACTGCCCACCATGCTGCTTGAAGGAGATGTCCATCAGGATACTTTCCAAACACAACAAACCTAAACTGGTGGATTGACTGGGAGGGCATTTACCAAACATGTCACCTCTAAAGAGGGTGAGATCTACAGGCTACCTAGCCCTTTCCAGACTCTCTCCAAGGGTATGGGAGAACACAAAAAATGGTATAGACGTTGAACTGTGAATAGGAATGTTTAACTACCAACCTAACCAGATATTGTAGCTTTTCTGAGGCTTATGATATAGTAAGGTGAGGAAACTGAAGTCCCGTAGAGTCGCCACATGCTAGTTTCCATGTTTGCAAGGTTGGAAATACTCTAAAGATGAACATCAAACCACTTTCTGATCGCTAGATCTAGCCCTCCTAGGTCTAGAGAGGGATCTTCATGAAGAGTCAGCACATGTCTTTGAGGCTCAAATGTTAAAATGTTAGGCTAGTTATAGGCACCAGGTTTGTTTGTTTGATTTGTTTTGATTTGGTTGTTGGGAATCAGGAATGAAGGGTCCAGTATAAGGCAAGGCAAGGCAAAGAAGATTTTAGGAAAAGGAGAGGTGAATTCAGATAGTGTCTCAAGACCATTGGGCTAATGGAGTCAGGAAAGGGTTTACTTGCTGTTTAATAGGCAGGCTTTCAGTTGGGCTAGTCATCTAAAGCATTGGATCCTAAAAAGATAGGTGGAGTAAAAACATCAGGGAAGAAAGTGAAAGAATGAGGGTAAACCAATTTCTGTCTATAGATAAGGTTAGAGGTCATTTAACTCCAGACCTGCTTGGACATACTCTTAGGCAACTCTCAAAGAAAGGCAAGGAACAAACTGAGGGAACTTAGAAAGGTTTAACTAACTGAAAAGGATCCGAGTGAGGCAGAGACAAATTTCTAAACTCCCAGTGTTCACAATTAATTTAATTAAACTCTAACAAGAAACATCTAAGAAACAGATCCATTAATTCATACATTAGTTAGCAGGCAATAACATCCACTACACTGGTTAAATTAACTGAAACCAATTCTCAGATAATACATTTAGCAGAAAACATTAAGGCAAGGAGAGCAGAAGCATAGGGTGCCTAACAAGGGAAAATCCTATGCCAGATTTCTAATGCAAGCCAGAAGAACTGAAAAGGAATGAAATAAAACACAAAGACAGAAAAACATCACCGCAGCTTTAGATCAGGATCCAAATAAATGTGCTTGTCATATTAAGAGCAACACCAATCAGGTACAACATTTTCCAATAGCTTGAAATTCAATTTGAAAGCATACTCCTCAGCCTATCTTACAACTTTACACAGTGAGCATGCCTCAAGAGAAAGCTTGCAATTCACAGATATCTCATCAACCCCCTTTACAATAATTTCTTCCTGAGTTTTATAGCAGAAGATGAGACGAGGAGGTAGGTGAAGCACTAAATGAAATATTAAACACAGAAAAGAAGGAGAGGGCCAAATCCCATTCTGTTTTAAATCTCTATATTTATCCCTGGTACCCTTTGGAATGAAGGAGTGATCCTCTTCAGCTTCCATTTACTTTGGTATGGTCCTGATGTACTCTGGATGCAGTAGTACTCTGTGGTACCGTGGGCGAATAAACAAAACAGATTAAGGTCTGCCATGCTACATAACTAATGCTCTGGTAGCATAGGACTGTGGTCAGGGCAGAAATTTCTTCACTGGGGCATGACATGGAGTAAAAACGGTATGGGCACTCTGTCCTTCCACGACGAAAAACATTCTGCTGATGTAGCTACCCTGATGACTTAGTTTTCTGTGCATTGAACTCTCTGCTGCTTTAATGAAGACTATATAATCATGGAGGACTTTCCCACCTGATAACCCTGCGAAACACAGGATTGAGTTATGAAATCTATGCATTGGGGGAATGGTTGCGGTGGTGAAACAGTGTTTTTGAATGAAATGAATGTGAAAAATGCATTGATATGATGAAAACAACGACGAATAGGGTTTGGTGTAAGCATGCTTGAGGGATGTAAGATCATGACCTGGAGATGTAGATCAACGATGGAGATTTGTCCATAGGATGACCTATGAACATGGTGGAATATATATGAAACATGGAACTTTAATGTAAAATATGGAAATTTGGACTACGGAGGAAATACAAAGGAAATGTGTGAAATGTAATGGAAATGCGTATGAGGTGGGACCCATATGGAATCGCAATTGCAATCGGAGCAAGGCGGAGAGTTATACATATGAATCACAAAATTTCTGATGCAATTGGAACAGACCTTTATATAGATGAAAATATAACAAAATTCCTGTTTAACAAAGGAACAAGGGGTTTCTGACATGAATGTCGGAGGGATCAAATGGTGGGACTGGGAATATAATCACAATTGCAAATCGGGAGAGGGAGCAGGGCAGAATGACACAGCACAAAACTTCCAATGCGATTGGGGAAGTAGTCATATGGGAAAACCTTTAAAAAAATGAAAATATAACAAAATTTGAATTAAAAAAAGGGAAAACCCTTTATTATATGAATCGATGGGGGTATGGTACGGTGGGCCCAGGGGGAATCGCATCGGATATTGGAGCGGGGGTAATGGCAATCAGGGGAAGTAGAACTTGCGATGCGATTGGAGGAGCAGGCGCGATCAGAGGATCGAGGAAAGGGATTGCGATCGGGAGATCGGGGAAGGAATTTGTGATTACAATGATTGGAGGGGAGTTGCGACCAGAGGAGCAAAGTGAGAAGATCTGGGCCGTTGATCCGACATAGATGAACGGTTGTGATTGAGTCGGGCAATCGCAATCGGAGGGGAACAAGGGGTGACACATAACAAAACTTCCGATTGCGATTAGGCGGAGAACGCGATGACCGTCGGATCATGGATCAAACGGAAAGACGGGATCGAATCGGGAGATGGCGTGACTGGGGATCGGAGGGAAGGAATCACGATCGATTGGAGGGGAAAGCGATCGGTGGGGGATGCGATTGCGATGGTCAGAAGGGGTTGCAATCAATCGCATCGCCAAAATTTGCGATGGAATGATCGGGGGACACAACATAAGTCTTGCGATTGAAAGGTTTGTGATATTGCACGGGCTGTCTGAGCTATGTGGCAGATCAATGGTGGATATCAAGTTGCGGGACTTGTTAATAAAACAATCGCATCAGAACTTTTCAGAGTTAACAAAGAGTTGCGCTTGTTTGCAAGTCGTGATTACGACTAGCCCCCAAGGCATTAAGCGCTTGGTATTGGGTAACGGTTACGTGGGGAAGTGGTTGGAAAGGGCTGGCGGGAAAGGGGCTTAGCCCTTAATAATGTTAAAAAGTGGGTTTCGGCCCATTTTTAATGAATTTTAAGGCCAAGGAGAGGGAATGATAGAAGGGAAAAAGGGGAATTTAGCCAAACAAAGGGCAAGGGAAACATTCAAAGGGGATTTTGGTATGATTTTGAGGGTAAAAGGGGGAAATTTTGGGGTGGGAAGGGAATTTGGAAAAAAAGGGAAAAAGGATAAAATGGGGAATTCTGCAGAGATACAAGGGGGGAAAAAAGGCCTTTTTGAGCAAAAATTTATCATTCAGCAGGCTCATTGATACCATAATCAGCAGAGGGAAACAATCAAAGGTAGGGAACCAATAAAAGGCTTCAAGGATGATGTGTTTTCAAGGGAAATGCATTCCTTGAGGGCTCATAAGAAAATATAGCCCCTTGCTTCCTTGTCAAGGAATTCGTAAGGGGCTAACAGGACATTCCCGCCTCGTAGAAAATTTGTATATATATTGTATTATATTTTCTTATAGGGGTCCCATAGGACATGGTCATTCTTCGAACCAGTGCAGGGTGTTTCCAATTCCGAGCTTCACTCAGGTCTCTCTCTCTCTACGCACAATATACCTAAAATAAACTATAATGTATTTCGGCTATAGAGTTCTTCCTAGACCTCACACATTAGGGGGAAACTGTTAACACTGGAAAATCTTACAAGAAGAAGACGACATTATTTAATGTCAGGTAGAAGAATTTACAGGGCTGAAAGACATTAGAGAATCTGGAAAGTATTTAAAAATCTCTAAGGTCTGAGGAAAAATCAAATCTGAGCAAGTCATAAATTCTTTTGCGCGCATAATCCTTCGTGAAGAGCACCTTTGAACGCCTTTTGACCCGAAATGCATGCAATCCTGGGAGTGGCGAAAGTCACTTTCTGGGACCACAAAAATCACACTCCAGGACAATGATTTCACACTTGAAGTCGCCTAAGGAAAATCACCAAAGCCTCCTTAGACATCAAGGGAGCACACAATGGAATATTTGTGGCACACAAAGGAATCATCCCCCTATCTCGGGTCACTATCCACAATGTACCAAGAGAGGGAAGGAGGATTTGAATTCTCCTATATAAGGCCACCATGAGATGAAGAACTTGAGAGCATATTGTTATGCTAGACAAAATTGCCCAAGCAATACCATCAGTGTGTGATCCGGAGCTGAAGATAGAGGGGATTCAATTGTTGGCCATCCAACAAGTTTAGTCCACCAGAGTAGAGAGAGGGATAATTTTCACTGAAGCAAGCTTGGAAGTAAAGAAAATCCTTGCATCGAGACTTAGAACCCATGTTCTAAGGGCCCTTTGGCAAGAGGATTAAATTTTCATCCTCATTTCCTACCAACACTAAATAAGAGGGGCCGAAGAGCCACCATTTGGATTATTGCAGTTGTTTGACTCTATTCAGAGATTTTATTATTTGTTTTAGTTTTATTTTATATATGCATGTTATTTCTCTATCTAGTATGTTTATGATTCTAGCTTGTTCCACTAACTTGCTTGACTCCACTTATTTTTCTGCCTGTGACCAATAACTTAAGAGGGTAAACCACACCCCTTAAGTTGGTGTGATTTCGTACATGCGTGCACCAAACACACTAACACAACTACTATGGTGACAAAAATTCATGTGTGAATCCTAGGTGATGAGACAACTCCTGGAATATTTCATTTTTGAAATGCTTTCTGTGATCGGAGACTAATTCCTTAGGCACACCGAATTGTACGATGACATGGTTGAAGAGAAACCGTGATGCGGTTTTTGTCATGTTGTCATATGTAGGCTTGGATTCTTCCCACTTGGTGAAATGGTCGACGAATACAGTAATGTATTTGTGGTTCCCATATGACGTAGGGTTGCAAGTCATAAAGTCGATTCCCCATTTGAAAAAGGGACCTGCTACGATGACCGTGTGCAGAGGAGTGGGAGGTGCTCTTACCTTGTGGGTGAAGCATTGGCATTGCTCACACCTTTTGACTGCTTGAATGCAATTATGGAATAGGGTGGGCCAAAAGTAACTCGCCCATATAAATTTTTTGGCGGTAGCCATCCCTAAGAGGTGGCCGTTGGAAGCCCCACTATGGCAGTCATTTTGGGTTTCCTTAGCTTGGTCGCGCGTGAGGCATCGACGTAAAACAATGCCAACACCTCTTCGATAAAGGATGCCCCCCATGAGGAGGTATGAGGGGGTCTGGTGGCGTATGCACCTTTGGTTGTCACGTGTGAGATGTGGCTTGAAATTTTTGTATCGTAAGAATAGGAGGATGTCGCGGTACCAAGGATCCTTAGTCGTCACTAGAAATAGATGTTCATCTGGTAGTGAGTCATTAACTAGGGATCCTTTAGTCAGACTTGGGAGGTCAGTGATGAAATCAACTAAGATTAAAGATTTTTTTCTCTTGGGGGAGCTAAAATGCAGATCAAATTCTTGCAGTATGAGTACCCATTGAGCATGTTTATGGTTCATCAGACGGCGGGTTATCAGATATCTCATGATGTTGATAGCTGCTATGACTATTGTAGTCCATAATATGATGTAATGCCGAAGTTTTTGTACTACGTGTACAAGGGCTAGGGAAATTTTTTCTTGAGGTTCGTATTTTAAAGTGGGGCCACATAGGTTCTTACTCACATAATAAATTACGTGTTCTTTACCATCTGGTCTGTCTTGTACTAACACCCCAACTATGGCTATGTCTGATTTTGATAGGTATAGGGTGTAGTCTTTGTCATAATTGGGTGGGCTGATCAAAGGGGCTGAAGACAATGTGCCTTTTAGCGCTGTTGTCACTCTGTAATTCTGAAGGCTGAAGACAAAACTACGAAGGGAAACATCAAACCAACTTTGGAATCTATGACCTAGCCTTTTTGGACTTAGAGAGGGCTCTCTCTGGTAGATATAAATTTGTTTACAGGGGAATTTTAAGCTAGCTATTAGTGCATAGGTTTCTTTGAAGATTTGGTTGAGGTAGCAGAAGAGGGCCATTGGGCTATGGAGTCAAACAGGTGTAAACAAACTCAAATAGATGAATAAACGAGGTCAGAGTGCAACCAAGCAAGCTAGCCATGTCAATGGATCTTTATAGCTTGTGGAATGGAAAAGAGGATGAGATTAAGGTTAAACAGGAATGCAGAGCATACCGTCTCTGAATTCTACATTCTTGTCTCAACATGGATGCTGAGCAGACCGTCTCTGAATTCTGCATCCAAGTCTTAGAGGAAAACATAATGTACTATTTCAAGACTGAGCAAGGTACCCTATGGTAAATACTACACAAAAATTTCTATCCGTAGTAAAGAAAGAAAACAATATGTAAAACAGAATAATCACAAACTACATGGGAGAAGAAATTCACCACAGATCATAACACAAGGATTTGTAAAAAAGCATACTCATTCATTCACCCAAAAGAGAGTGCTTACAACCAACAAAATCTATTACAATGGTTTTTCCCCTTCCGGGCCTCTTTTCATACTGCTAATGCATACAATATTTATAGAAAACTTGAGTCGACTAATTTGTCTACTGTAGTATTTACATTCAAGAAAAACTGGACAAGTGGAAACACACAGGTAGTGATGAGACAAGCCTGGCTTACAACAGTGGCTTTTAGCAGTCCGTTATTAATTACAAAGTGGTTAGAAACTGGCTTGAGTAATGCCGAAGATGCAACAAATAAAGTATTCCTGACATCTAGACCTTCTCCTTAGAAAACTGGCGTTGGGCAATTAAGTTTGGTGCAGTGCTGGCTATTTTCATTTATTGATGCTGAGTGCTAATCTACTTTTTTGCACCTTTAGTCTCTGCTGTTACATCTCTGCATCAATGCCTGACTTGACCTTCTCTATCTTTTTTCTTGTGACGTTCAACCTCACCCTGCCTTTTGCTCCTTTGTCGGGTTCGACTCGAGTCTTTCTATCGTGTGTAGCCTATTTCCTCATAAATGGTGCACAGACCTTATATGCTTGGTCATGGAGGGATGGCGGTTGGCGGACGTGGACGGAATGGAGGATGGTGGAAACACATTTTCGGAGGGGGTCTTAGGTGGTAAGTGGTAATATAGAAGGGGGGTGTGAAATAGAAGAAAAGGTAAGGTTTATGTGTTAAAACATGACTGCTAGTGGGTGGGTGGAGCTATGAAAGTAGTATTGCGGACTTTAACATAAAATGTTTTATAAAGAAATAAGTCCTAAAGATCATACATGTGGGTTTTGGGGTTTGAATTTGATTCAAAGCATTTCAGAATATGGAGGAAATGAGGGGGGCAAAGAGGGTGAATGAAATGAAATGGAACAAGGGAAGAAATGAAGTTTGATCCCCATCACACCTTATCAGCAACACTTCCTTTCTTCTACTGGACGGAGAGTGAGATTGATTCCTTTGAAGCTCTTTACAGTCAGGAGTTCCCTTTCTTTCTCTGAAAATAAATGATAGCCATGGAATATTATTTTCAGTAAAAAATATAAGCAATAGTCAATCACCTTGTGATATTGTAAATTACAGGACTCTAACAAGCGCCTCAAACGACTGTTGAGCCTGATCATCCTATTTGAATGGAATAACCTGACGGAGTAGGCATAGGAATACTTGTGCGCAAGTGGCATAGTCGGGGACAAAGCGTCGTAAGACGTTGGATTTCCCTTGCAAGCTTTGAAGTTGCTTAAGAGTTTTGGGTGGTGGCACTTCTTTGATTGCCTAGACCTTGAGGGGGTCCACTCTGATCCCTTTTTGGGATACGATGAATCCTAATAGCCTACCTACATTAATGTAGAAGACACACTTGAGAGGGTTCAAGCGTAGGTTGTACTGTTGGCACCATTGGAATAAAAACCGTGTATCCTCAAGATGGTCACTTTGTTTCTTTGATAGTATGGTGAGGTTGTCCAATTAAGCTAAGATAAGGTGAGCCAGGTCATGGAAGATATAATTCATGGCCTGTTAGAAGGTGGCTCTAGCATTTTTAAGACCGAAAGGAATAACTTGATATGCAAACATGCCCAAAGGGGTAGTGAATGCCGTCTTGTACCGATCCGTGCGCTAGATTTGAATTTGGTTTTACCCTGAGAATCCTTCAATGAAGGACAAGGCCTCATGACCGGCGCAAGAATTAATGACGTGGTCGATAAATAGGCTAGGGTACTTGTCCTTGGGACAAGCTTTATTCAAGTCTTAGAAATCGGTGCAGACTCAGATGGTGCCCTATTTTTTAATGACGGGTAAAGGGTTCGAAATTCACGACGTGTAAGCAATGGGGTAGATGAACCCGTCTTTGTGAAGCTTGTCAATTTCTTTCTTGATTGCTTTTGCCTTAGATGGGTGTAACTGATGTTGTTTTTGGCGGATTGGTGGTACATCAGGCCAAGTGTCAATGTGGTGGGGCTAAGCCCTAGAATTTTTGAATAATCCCATGCAAAGATGTACCTATACTCTTGTAACAAGTTTTTGTAAGCGACTACCTTGTGTGGGGAGCATGGTGCCCCCTAGTGATATTTCTTCAATTTTTTCAGGTTTCCTTGAGATAATCACCTTAATGGTTGGAAAAATATTTGACATATTCCCTTCTTCAAACGCATCAGGTGTTGGGATGGGATTTTTGAACTAGTATACCTTCCCAGATGGGAGGAAGTACTTAGATTAAATGGTGTATATATCTTGGGTTTTTGGGTTGTTAGGTCCGAACGTTTTTTCTGGAAGAAAAAATGAGGGGTGTATTGAGTCTCACAGATAATCTGGTTTCGTCATGGCCTCTAGAATATCCTTGTTTGAATGAAAAAATATGTTTATGGGTGAATTGGTTTGTGTGATTCCGTGAGGAATTGGTTTGGGCTTAACAGTGCCAGTCGACATACATGAATATGATTCTGTGGTTGATGCCATGGAACTAGACAAGGTTCACAAGGTGCATATGGGTTGGGTTTGCACCGTCGATGGCACAAATACTGTTGTGGTAGTTGTAGCAGTCTCGACACCAATGAAAGATGAGAAAACAACATGAGTCATGGTTCCCATGCATGATGAGATGAATCATATGTGGTGTTGTGTGTCATCAACGTTAAATGGTGGAAGAATTTCTGTTGTGGTGGTTTGTTTGAGAGCAAACCCGTGCTCTTCTAGTGGCGTCCTAAGGGTACTTGCACTTTCTTGGATTTGGAAGTTGTGTTGAATGCAGAGGTGCTGAAATGTTTCCATTAAGGGGCACAACTTTGTTTCATGATTGTGACTTGTGCAAATGGTGCATGGCAACAAGGTGTCTATTGAGTGGATGGTGTGAGAACCAATGCTACTCTTTGTGCCCGAAGTGGATGCTTGGAGATGATTGTGCATTGGGGCAAGTTTGCGCTTCTACCATCTTCGAGTATTTGGTTTTGGTCAGTCTATCTCTTTTAGGGAGTTCAAACTCAATGCTGCCCTTGCCTCTCGTAGCCTTGTGAGGTATTCACAATTCATAGTATGGTGGAATTGCGAGAAAATGTTGCAATAACAATGTGTGATATTCTCCTCATTAGAGAGATGGATTTGTGGTGTGGTGGTGACCATGTGAACACTGTTAGTGAGTTTCTTGATTTCCTGACATTGATTGACCCTTTGGTCATTTCTATCGCATGGAACACATGCCGATCTTGGCTGGTTTTGGGCCCTGCTAGGACGATGGACCGCCTTAGCCTTCCCAGGGTTCTGGTAAAGATGGGGGCAGGCTGCCTTGCGCCAGACTACCTTGGTTGTAAACCAGTTACATCTGGATATTTGGTAACCAATGAGCGTATGGTGTCTGAAAAAGGCCGAAGTTGGGGGATTTAAGTAAAATTTCGAGCATGATGGTTGTTGTGACAAATCAGACAAGACTGTCACTCCTTGGTTCTCCACTCCCTTTTGACTGCTGGGGTAACACACAGGAAATAGTTAAGTATAACTTGGTCTAGAGTAGAGTTAGGTAAAGTGTGTTTCTTTACTATGTACATTTGTAACTTGTAATTTGACGGTCACGATATGTAGTGATCCGACGGTTCAATCTCTCCTCGGTATTACCAACACTTGATCTCTAGCTTAACACCCGATTGGTTCATGATGTCTATTTAAAGAGCATGGAGGGTCATTTGTCCGGTAATCGTTTATGAGAGAAGCTTATGTAAATTTTCTTTCTTTATATTAATACATTTCCTGAAGTGGCCGCATTGGCTTAGGCCATGGACTATTTCCATCTTCAAGGGTTTTAACCACATCAAATAATGGTGTACGGATCTGTGATCTATTTGTGAGCGGTGAACTTTGGTGTTTTATCTAAGGAACTTACCCTGTAAATTCCTATAGGTATTTGCGAAATGATCCTAAATCTGGGCATTAAGGGACTAAATGGTTGCGGGCATCACACAATGCGTAGGCTAGGTTTATTCACGGAGGGTGGTTGGGGGCAATGATATGCCCCTTTGTTGGCAGTTTTTTCTGCAAATATGAAGAGAATGGACCTGGTTGCCTCATTTTTTTGAATTGTCAAACTTTTCACAGCTTTCGAAACTGATCCGTCTACTGTGGTGAGGCGTGTTATGCACTAGCGTAAACAATTTAATGCCGAACGAAATTGGTGGATATAGGGATAACGATGAACCGGGTGATCGCCTGAACACACTTGACAAAAATACTTGACAACTCATAGGCTGTCGTAGTATACTGGGTTGACTGGGTACCATCTTTGGAATAATTCTAGAGTTGTACAGTCATCGATGAAGTGATATCGTTCATCACAGAGTGCGCAGAGATATAATGGAGGTTGAGGGTGATTATGGAGGGAGAGGTGGTCATTCAAGTGACCGTATCTCCTCGGAAACATACAATATGGTCCTTGTTGCTTCTATCCCTTGATTTATAGTACTATTTTCAGATTCTGTGTTTGAGCCAGCTAAGTCAGGGTTTTTAGCGATGAAGTGTCGCATGAAATCCAACATAGACCATAATAGATGATATGGGGACAACGAAGCACGTGGTGGTTGCTTCGACAAATATGACACGTATGTCGTCGGTGCCGAACTAAGCCATTTTTTGCAATGTGCGGGACTTGATACCAATGATTAAATGCCCTTAACTTGGGACACTGTCTGACTAAGTGATCAGGCTCATCACATAGTGGGAAAACTGGGGCTTGTCGCGTGGTTTCTGTTTGTCGTCTCCGGTTCATTGGGGTGAATGTGTATGAGCAAGATGTAGTCTCCTCTCATATGTACAGTATGGTTTTAGGTTCTCCCTTGTCTATTTGCGTGGGTGGAGATGAGGGGTCATGTTGGTAAGATTTCTCTAGGGCTTGCAAGGCATCCCTATATCGTGCATCTCTAGGAAATGATGGGTATAATTCCCATAATGGTCACATATGGTGCATGCATGGTTGGTGCATAATGATTTCCCTTGGTTGTTCATGGCCAGTTCCTTTTTATGGGAACTTGAGGCTACGAAATTTCTTTCGATGTGTAGAAGAGGTTTTAATTCATATAATGCCAGGAAAATATCAGTAGGATGGCCTAAGATATCGCATAATGTGCAAGGTTTTAATGCCCTAGGTAACTTGGGGGTTTCGACTTTCTTCCCTTATTTTTTTTTCTTAGTCGCATTAGCTAGCACTGCTACAAGTGTTTCGTTAACCATTGTGGCCTCCTGAGGGGCGATAAGGGTTATTCCTATAGAAGTGATGCCTGGACTTCCTAGCATGGCTGGTGAGACCAAATACTACATAGGTATTGTGAAATACTTATTTGGAAATGTTATAGTTGCCAAGACTTGTTTTGAAACAAAACCATGTGGGGGGTATAAAAATGGGGTTTGCGAAATGGCGTAGGGTAGGAATGTCATGCCAATGGCTTCAGGCTCCATACTACTAGTTTCTATGTTTGTTTTAGTTTTGGTGTTTGATGAGAGCATCATGCACACCGATGCCCCCATGATTTTTGGGATCCCCTCTGGTATGATAGGGGGATCTCCTAGGAATGTTCCTAGGATGGATGATGGTTTGAATTGGCCAGTGCCAAAATCTGTATACCGCGTAAGGAGCCGTCATGGGTTTCTTACCGTAGTATGTGAGTTGGTCGATGGTGATGATCTGATTGTGATCTGAGTACGAATGTTAGTTTTGTTGTGCTAATTTCATTTTTAGATTTAAAATTTATTTATTGATCTTGTGCTTGATGTACATAGGTTTCCTTGTTGCTTATGTATGTCAAACAGGTAAATTAGCTGAGTTTTATGTGTGAATTTAAGAGCATAAAGTATGAAAATAAAATTTTGAACAACAACAACAAAACACAAAGCAAAACATCATAATTGATCCATCAACATGGAGTTTTGATGAAGGAGTTCATCCCTCCTGGGCTACATCTCCTTGGTCCAGATTCCATATCTTGGGCCTCTGTATAAGCTAAATAGTGAAAATATTACTGTTTACATGCATCAAATGCTCCTGAAACATACTCCAATGAGTCTAAAATGTCAAAATATATTAGAAATGACTATTCATTCTCTCAATTTGGCCTTTAGTTGATCTAGGCATGGCCTTCCTTCCTGCTGTCCCTAGGCTTCTATTTTCCTCAAAGTGACAAAAAAACCTTTATAATTTCTCCTCTTCCTCTGTAACCTATACCAATGTTTTCAAAGCATGCCAATCTTCTAGGAATGACTCTTCCCGAGCCAAAATTGGTCGAAAATTGCTCAAGATATGGCTCATTAAATTTTCCTAGGAAATCTCCTCCAAATCTGGAGAAGACTTCAGATAAGTCTGCCAACTTTGGAGGGTCCGCCAATTTTGGAGGTGCCCCTAAAAATCCGCCAACCTAACTATAGTATTAATTAATTTTAAATACGGATTAATAGTGGATAAGCACGATTAGTGCGATAAGCGGGTTTAAATTAATCTTGGTTTAATTAAACCTTAAGCACATGATTAGTGTGATAAACCTGCACTTATCACTAAAATCCGCTATTAATCATAATTCACACATTTAAAAAAAAATTCCTGCGCTTGTGGTTTTGTGATAAGCTCTTATGGGAGGTCGCATGGGAGGGGGTTGGCCCCCTCCATTCCCGCTATCAGAGGTTCCATACAACAATAAATAGTTGTTAGTTGCACGGGTAATTAAGAACCATGTTGATGGCCCAATGGTATGGGCGGATAGTAGGTTGGTAGAGGTCATGGGGTCGAGCCCTGACCTCCGACCAAACCGTTGGTACAATGTTTTTGCCACCATACATGTCAATAAACCAAACCTTAGGTTAGTAATAAAATGCTCCCAAAATATTTAGTTGCCAACCATAAGGTTTAACTTCGGTCTTTGTATAATGTAATTCGACCACATTAAAATATATATGCACCACCAATATTTCATACTTGGACTTTGGACTATAAAATATAATTCGAAATTTAATACCACCATTGAAATTCGATGCCGACCTTGGAGAGGGGGTCCACCAGAGGGGACACGTGGCGGCCCGTGGATTCATCACATGTCAGCCTCTGGTTGGGCTGTCCATCCACCACATAAAAACAAATTCAACTTCAACATTAGGAGAAAAACTTAAAAAAAATTCACTTTCAAACCAAACTGGAAAATACTATTGTGACACTTGTCACAGTGCCACTAGGCATAAACAGTAGAATATTCCCTGCATGCTGACTGGGCTTCCATGTCATCAACCTGTCATTGTTCTGCAATTTTTTTTAAAAATTCACCTGTTTTGAATGACGGTCAGTAGACTATAACTTCTTCATCCGGAGTCTGTTTTTGATGAAAAAAAGTGCGCTAGATTCTTGGAAAAGGGCCTGTCGCAGTCGTTCAATTTCCAATCACTTATAAGAACTTTCGGATTTGAGATTTTACACTGAGCACCTGATCATTCCTTTCCACTAGAAGCCTTTTGGACCCCAAAATCTCTCTGATTAATGATCATGTGGATGAGGTTATTGTTCCATCACCCTTCTAGTCTCTATCCACTAAAAAATTTACATTTTCATCAAATGGAGATTTTCAAAAAAACTTAACTTTTTCCTTGATTCTTGAGAACTTCTCTTGCTTTCATTGAGACCATCATGCTACAATTCCCATGAATTTTCAAAGCAACAAGCTATTATTGTAGAAACCATCTTGTTCCTACCTTGGTCATTAATCAAAGGAAACTTAAAAACAGTCTCACCTTGCACACTATCACCATGGAAATTCTTAGTTGATATTGCTTTGTACTTGCATCGAATCTTGACCAAGTGTCTTCACCATTGCCATGTACCCCTTGGAAACCAAAAACAAGCATTTTTGGAACCCATGCCTTCTTTTTCAAGCTGCTTTGTCACTTTCGCTTTGAACTTTCACTCTCTTGCACCGACATCTTGTTTCCAACACTGCTCAACATTGATGTTGATTGTTGCAAATTGTTTACATCTTGTTCACCTTCTTTCAAAGTCAACCTGTTAGAATCCTGAAACATCTCATTACAAGAATAAGCATCTTTTTGAAAGGTTTGATTCAAAACATCTCTTTGTTTGATCATTAACAATGTCAAATTCTAACTTGTATTTACTATCCTCTTCATTTCTCATGCATGTATAAGAGACAATATTGTCTTATTCTTATGCACTCTAATTATGTAATCAATACCATATTTAAAAAACTGATTCTTATTCTCATGGTGATGAAATACTACTTTCGTATCATACAGATAAGGACTTCCCAATACAATACTTGATATCTCAAGCAACACCACATCAAGTTCAACTTCATCAAGAAAGTTTGAATTGATGGAAAATCTTAATATGAATTTCCTTTTAACGTGCAAGTTTTCATTCTTGCATATCCCCCTAAAGGATAAGGTCATGGATGTCTAACAGTTTCAAGGTCTAGCTGCTTAACCAAGTCTTTGGAAATCAAGTTAGCTTGTGACCCACTATGAAAAAGTGTATCAATCTTGGTATGTTTGGAGACAACTCTAATATGGAAAATTTCTATTCTGGTATCTTCATCATGAGTGAATTTTGAAAAATTTGAATAACTAGTTCTTTCCATGTTCTTACCTTTCAATCCCATGGATGTAATCTTTGTCTCATCTCCTGAATCTGATCCTAAGTCATGTTCAACTATAGCAACCGTTTTACCCTTTTCTTTGGCTTTTAGTTTATTTGGCTTCAATTCTGGATGAAGTTTCCAGCGGTGGTCTTCATCATGGTCAGTATTTGATCAATTTTTGCATGTGAGTTTTTATTTCTCTTTTTATACAGAGCTATTTATCTTTCCTCTTCCATAAAACTTTCCCTTTCCTTTACCCTCATTTTCACTTTTCTCATCCATGTTTTGTTTCCCTCTTGCTTCTAAGTGTGTGGCTTGAACACAAAATTCATCTATGTTTGTGGGATTAAACATGAGAATAGTGTTCCTAAGGTAACTGTGCAAACCCCAAACATATTTTAACAAATATTCTTGAGAATAGAAATTAATACCCAAAATTAGAGCTCTTCTTCTAAATTCATGAGTATAATATTGTACAATTTTCCCTTTCAATTGTCTAAAATTTTTCCAATCCATAATTTCCTTTTGCATGTAAGCTAATGGATAGAATTTCCTTTTAATGGCAGAAATAAAAATTGACCAAGACATAGAGATCTTACTGTAGTTTTTAATAAATTCTTGACTCCTTACTTCCCACCATACAAGTGCAAATCCTTCCATCCTCAAAGAAGCCAATTGATTTATGTTGTCTTCATGAAGGTTCTAAATTATGCAGTACACCTCCAATTGATGTATCCAATTGTCCAATATTTATACATTTATCTTGCCATTTGGAAGCTCAAATTTGACATCAATTTTGAGTAAGGATGTTTTTCCTCTTGTGGCTTTTGAGTGAGTATGAGTGGTTTTTGTGGTGGAAGTGGAAGATGATGCTGATGGAGATGATGAGGATGATGAAGATGGTGTAGATGGAGGTGGATTTCCTCCACTACCCTTTGAACTCTTCTCTTCATCCTTCTTATCATCTGAAGTTCCCTCTCCATGTGGAGGCTTAGAACCTTCTCCTGCCATCCCAACAGTAAATGCATCAAACATATTTTTAACCATCCTCTTTATGTCATTGAAGTCTCTCTTGACATCACCCTCTTCTGAGTGACCTCAAGTCTCTCCAACACCTGACATGATGGCTATGGATTCAAGCTAAACTTCTGATTCTTGTACCTCTTCAATCAACTCAACGTCTTGTGCAACTTGTACCTCTTCAATCTCAACTTGTTGAGACAAAACTTGAGGTGCTTCAAGTGAAGCTGTGAGTGAAAATTTGGGTGGAGATGGTGCTCTTAATGTAGCTATCCTTATTCTAGTCCTAATCTTAGGACTTGAAACCAAAAAATTCCCTTCACCTCTCTGCAACTTTAACCTTGTCAGCATCACAAATTTGCAACAATTAAACTTGCACAAAAATCAAGCAACTATCAAGAAAATAACCTTGTCTTTCAACCAAGCTCCAATACCAACTTGATATGAGTATGAATGTTAGTTTTGTGTGCTAATTTCATTTTTAAATTTAAAATTTATTTATTGATCTTGTGCTTGATGTACATAGGTTTCCTTGTTGCCTATGTATGTCAAACATGTAAATTAACTAAGTTTTATGAGTGAATTTAAGAGCATACA
Source organism: Pinus albicaulis (assembly GCA_034641835.2). Classification (NCBI taxonomy): domain Eukaryota; kingdom Viridiplantae; phylum Streptophyta; class Pinopsida; order Pinales; family Pinaceae; genus Pinus; species Pinus albicaulis. The sequence continues at coordinate 1,929,721,538 of CM076575.1, forward strand.
GTATGAAAATAAAATGTTGAACAACTACAACAAAATACACAACAAACCATCATAATTGATCCATCAACACAATGTTTTGATGAAGGATATCACCCCTCCTGGGCTACATCTCCTTGGTCCAGATTCCATGGCTTGAGCCTCTGTATTAGCTCATTAGTGAAAAAATTTCTATTTACATGCATCAAATGCTCCTGAAACATACTCCAATGAGTCAAGAATGTCAAAATATATTAGAAATGACTATTCATTCTCTCAATTTGGCCTTCAGCTGATCTAGGCATGGCCTTCCTTCCTGGTGGCCCTAGTCTTCTATTTTCTTCAAAGTGACAAAAACACCTTTATAATTTCTCCTCTGCCTCTAAAACCCGTACCAATGTGTTTAGAGCATGCCAATCTTCTAGGAATGACTCTTCCTGAGCCAATCTTGGTCAAAAATTTCTCAAGATATGGCTCACTCAATTTTTTTAGGAAATCTCCTCCAAATCTGGAGAAGAATCTAGATAAGGCCGCCAACTTTGGAGGGTCTGCCGGTTTTGGAGGGCCTCTAAAAATCTGCCAAACTAACTGTAGTATTAATTAATTTTAAATCTTGATTAACAGTGGATACACATGATTAGCGCGATAAGAAGTTTTAAATTAATCATGGTTTAATTAAACCTTAAGCACCAGATTAGTGTGATTAACCCGCACTTATCACTAAACTCTGCTCTTAATCATAAACTGCATATTTTAGGAAAAATTTCCCGTGCCTGTGGTTTTGTGATAAGGTCTTATGTGAGGTCGCATTGGAGGGGGCTGGCCCCCTCCATTCCCACTGTCGGAGGTTCCATACAACAATAAATAGTTGTCGGTTTCATAGGTAATTAAGAACCATGCTGATGGCCCAATGGTATGGGTGGAGAGTAGGTTGGGGGAGGTCATGGGGTCGAGTCCCGACCTCCAGCCGAACTCGGTAAAATTTTTTTTCCATCATATATGTCGATAACCCAAACCTTAGGTTAGTAATAAAATGTGCCCGAAATTTTTAGTTTCCAACCATAAGGTTTAACTTTGGTATTTGTATAATGTAATTCGACCACATTAAAATATATATGCATCACCAATATTTCATACTTGGACTTTGGAATATAAAATATAATTCGAACTTTAATACCACCATTGAAATTTGATGCCACCATTGAAATTCGATGCGGACCTTGGAGAGGGGGTCCACCACAGGGGACACATGGTGGCCCCTGGCTACACCACGTTTCAGCCTCTGGTTGGGTTGTCCATACACCACATAAAAAAAATAAACTTCAACCTTAGGAACAAAACTTAAAAATTTTTCACTTTCAAATCAAACTGGCGAATCCTGCTGTGACACTCGTCACAGTGCCACTGGGCATAAACTGTAGAATATTCCCCTCATGATAACTGGGCTGCCATGTCATCAACCTATCATTGTTCTGATTTTTTTTTTTTTTAAATTCACCTGTTCATCCGGAGTCGGTTTAAATTATTCATCCAGAGTCGGTTTAGGACGAAACTAAGTGCGTCGGATTCTTAGCGACGGGCCAGTCGCGGTCGTTTAGTTTCCAATCAATTCCGAGAACTTTAATTTTGAGCTTTTACACTGAGCACTTGATTATATTATGATGGGGAAACATCATTACCCTAAAGACATAAGACTCTATTGCAGTCATGGCATAAATATAACTCTGCTCGAGGAGTATATTGTAGTCTAGCTATGCATCTAAGACTTAAATGTCTATAAGTACTATCTTTCCAGATAGGTTTACAGGGACATTTTGACATAGGCCGATGGGGGCTAAAGGGCAATCATCGTATTCTCTAAGCATGATGTTAGATGGTTTCACTTCGGTGATCCTAACTTTTTCCAAATGGATTTGGACATGATGCATGTGGATGATCCTTCATCGACGATGCATATATGTATGGTGATGTTTTGGACTGAAACCGGTATTTGGAAAGCGACTAGAGAAGGAAGCCCAAGGATTTCTTTGTCTAGTTCGAAAATTATTAGGCATGAATCAGAAGATTCGATTGCGCCTAACGCAGAAAGTAAGAATTTTTGTTGTCTTGGGCATGATTATAGGACTTCCAAGGCTGACATAGTAGCTAGTGATTGTGCCAAATCATCAACTATGCTATAACTATGAGCAGCTTTAGAGTGATGTCCTACACGCTTGGTTGGTCCCTTGACTATTTTCAGAAGGGGCTCTATAGGTACTTTGGATATGTTTAATGTTGCATTAGGTGCACTCGTACTCGTACCTGATGGGTTGGTGTCTGGGGGGGGTATCATAGTTCCTATTTCTTGTTTGGAAGAACAATTCTTCGCTAGTCATGTAAATTTTGTGACTCTCGCCTCCAATATATTTTTGGGGTGGTTGTTGTTACTGGGTGTTAACCAATGCTTGGTGGGGGAAAGGCTCCTGCATTACAACAGGCTGTTGGGTATGCCCCCCCTTGTCCATGGTTACCCTGATTTTATTTTATTTTATTTATTTATTTTTTTCCATTTCAGGGAGCTCGGGAAAGTAGTGATGTAATATTCCCAATTAGCTTTAAGCTAGTTGGAATATTGAATTTTTTTTTTGATTCTTAGTTACAGGAATAAGAGGGTATGGAGACCCAAAAATATCCTTAGTTGGAATAAAATTACTCCTAATGTGAATGGAGATCATCTTAGTAGCTTGATTAAGCACCCTTGTGTGTGAAAAGGGGCTAGATCATGTAGACTAGGTCAACTTTGACCAAATCAATAACGTTGGTATGGAAGGAGTGGCATTCATTGTGGGACAACACAGTTTTGGAGGGAGACTCCATGCATGGAAGTAGTGGATTTAATGAGTGGGGCCCAAGGTGAGGAAGCTCACCAAGCATATAAGTAAGGGGATGGTAGCCATAGAAGGCATGATTGGATTATTATTTTGTTTATGGTCTGTATGACTATTTGTTCTCTTTAGTTGTTTAGCAGAGACTACAGTGTTGTTTAGCACAAGGGTGTTCCCGAGCGGGAATCCCACATTAATCCTTGGGGGACTTCGAGTGACCATTCAGGAGAATTATTGGGGCTACATTTCCACATTCCAGCATTAGGTCAAGCTCCATATTTCTTCTACAACGTAGTTTCTGCAGAGGGTTGTGCTGTGTTGTAGGGTACAACAGTGGAGAGTACATTTAGGTCACTTCAGAGCTTGTTTTCAGTGGAGGAAGGTTTCCTTCCATTGGGAGGCTAGCAAAGAAGGCCCTTGAGCATTATTTCAGCATTTGGTACCATGCCAAGTTATTATCAGCCCCTACAACACAGTTTCAGTCTTGGACTGCATTATTTTAGGGAAGAGTTGCAGGGGTAGTTTTAGTACACCCTTTGGGGAGATAGTTTTCCAGTGAAGGGATCATCCTTTCACTTGGAGAGTCTATTGGGAGGAGGCTTCATTCTATGCTACTTTAGATCAGCCATATATTTCCAGCTATTCATTTGTAGTGAATCTTCAGCCCTAGGGCTTTGGTTCACCTCTTGTATTTTGGTATATTTTCCGGAAACCCTCTTGGGTTATATTGGGAAGTTGATATAGAGTCTAGATCTTTATGTTTAGCATCTCTTGAGGCATATATCAGTCTTTTGCATTATTGTATGATCCCATGCTGTAGCTATGTTCACTATGACTGCGCTGTAGCAGCTCTTCGACATTTTGTCTATTAGCAGCACCTCACTTGGAGAGGGTTTATTCATTGGAGGCTTGTTTTTTCCTATTGTATGGTTTGTGCCTTAATGTATTATGTTTATTTGATGCTGATTTGTTAAATAAAATGGCTCCATATTGGTCTCATATATTTGTACATTGATTTACACTGCTATTTCCATCATTTTGTTCTATATTTCTCTCTTTTCCATTTTTGAATATTACAGTGGTATCAGAGCATAATCTTGGCTCAGCGTGTGCATCTTAAGCCAATATGTCATCAGAAGAAGGAGATCCTCTCACAGATAGAGAGAAGAGGTATCTCAAGAGAAGAAACCAGAGATATGATTATACAGATGATAAAGAAGACAAAGGCAAAACTCCCTTATCAGGAGAATATGAGGAGAAGGAGTATCCAAAGCTTCTTCTTTGAACTATGCAAGATATTGCAAGAGAAATAAAGGAGATGAGGATGGATAGACACAAATAATCCCCTAAAAGGTTTCTACATGGATAAGGCTCCGACATTTCTCATCACTGGACTGATCAACCAGTGAAGCAATAGGTTTCCCAATGCTCTACAATGGCTACATTTTTAGCAGTGGGAAATGGAGGATTTCAAGAACAAGAAAATCTTGAAGAATATTTTCTTGAGTATGAGTCTCAATATCAGAGATTCAAAGACCATTTGAGCTTTCAAGAGTTTTGTCAGATAAAGGACAATAGGATACCCCAACATCACAATAAAGGTGGAGGATTCATACAGCACCATGATCTTCACCAGAATATGGGCAGATTTTTCTTACCCACTTTTGATGGGTCATAAAAATGCACTGCCAAATCATGGGTAGAGAAGCTAGACATCTACTTCCAGTTGAACCAAGTACCAGAGATGGAGGCCATCAGAATAGCAGCGCTACACCTTGAGGGTGAAGCACATGATTGGTGGTTTCATGGAATTTCTACATTGGGTCATGCCAATGTGACTGCATATTCAGAGTTCACAAGGATGTTGGTGGAGAGGTTTGATCGAAGAGACCCGGAGGCACCTTTCATTGGGCTAGCTAAGCTCAAACAATCAGGTAATCCATAAACTTATATTTTTGAATTTCTAAAACTTTCTGTTGTGTTTCCTAATTTATCTATAGCAAGGAGGGCATATATGTTTATTGATGGGCTAACAGAACCTCTACATGGGTTGGTTAAATCTACCAAACCCGCTACCCTTGAAGATTCCATTGAAATGGTTAGAGATCTACAAGATGCCTTGCCAAGAGAAAAGGCAACATTTCAGCAAAAGCCCACTTTCCCATTAAAGGGAAAATATGAGAAGGCTCATCCTTCAAAGGAGGGCCAAAAAAAAGTACCTCTTAGTGATGATGTCTGAAGAGACTTGAGGAGAAGGAAGCTTTACTTCACATCCCAAGAATCATGGGCACCCAAACATATATTTATAGAAGGGAAGACACACTATATAGAGGTATTTTCCGATGATGAGGAGGAAGAAGAAGAGGAACCAGAAGGGGGTCACAACATTGGGATAGCAGGAGATAGTCCACCCTTAGTAAGAGGTGGGAATGGAGCATTTTCTCCAACTGGAGGGGACCTTGCATCATTGAGAGGAGTACCCAAGTACTTGACCTTGAGGGTTCGAGGTTCCATTTATGATCAAAGGGTTTCAGTTTTGATTGATAGTGGGGTTGCCCAAAACTTTATTGATGCCCAACTAGTGCAGAGGAGGGAAATACCCACTGATGATTTTGAGGGATTTTTCAGTTTTGGTCCCAGGAGCTAGAACTATGTAGTGCATGCATTATGTTCCATCTTTATCTGTCACCATGGGAACATATACATTGACTGATCACTTTTTTGTGGTTGACATACTTGACACCAATGTGATATTGGGTGTGTAGTGGTTGATTACTTTAGGGAAGGTCACCACAGATTGGGATACTTTTCACATGGAATGGATGGACAGAAAGAGTGGAAAACATCAAATGATTAGGGGCATGCACACATATCCCTCATAGACAACTTCCACACAGGAAACATAGTTGGATTTTCACAGTGGAAGCAAGGACCTAACAATCCTATCAGTTATGTAGATGACTTTGGCCCATGAGACATTACTGTTTAGTGGCATTCCATTAGGGAGGCCACATGATCAGGAGTTGGTGAGAAATGTCTCACAACATATTGCACCCCTCATAGATCTAGGAGGAGTGGGAACATTGGGAGGTGATGGTACAATGAAGAGAGTCTTGGGTAGGCTCAAGGAGGAGGGAGACATTCTCCCAATATCATCATTACCCACTCTCACCCCACATCTTGCGCCGAGAGAGGATTCTTTAGGGATGGAGGATGGAACCATCATGGTGCAAGGAGACTACTCCTTGACTTTGGAGGCTCAGAAGATACTTCCACTTCGGGAGAAATCTTCCACACATAGTAGAGGATGGTGGCCACTCATGCATACATTGGCAAAAATCAAGAAGTTTTGGATAGGTGATAACTTCCCATGGAAGACTAACCTCCAAAAGCTTCAACCTTTACTTGAGCATGGGCAGCTACAAGAGGAGCAACAAAAGGATGATTACATCATCCTGGTATGTGAATTTGGCATGGGATATGTCAAAGGAGGGGGCAACCACATGACAGATGTTTTACATGATATATCATCAACGCTGTCACTATGGAGGATAGATTCTTATTGGAAATACCTGCCATTGGTGGATTAATCCAAGGATTTTTTTACATTCATGATACTTGATGACCAGCTATTATATGAGGGATATTCAATAAGAGATGGGGTCATCTACTATCAGAGTAGGATCCTCTTATCTAGAGCATCCAAGCTAAAGGAGAAGTTACTACATGCAACACATGAATATTTTCTCTTCATCCACACTTATTCCATGAGAGCATACCACACCATCATGGAGGGATTCACTTGGGAAGGCTTTGAATAGGAGATACATCAGCATATTAGGAGATGCAAGGATCATTTGGAGATGGAGGAGAGACATAACTCTTTGATGGAGTTATCACATCCACCTCTTTCCTATTTGGGAATGAGAGGGGATCTATCTATGAGCCATTCCATTAGTGTGATCAAAGTATATGGTAAGGATCATGTTTTTATGCATAATGGTTTACTTGATGAATATTTGCATTCCTTTACCATAAATGTGCAAGCCATTGCTCGAAGAGGGGGTACTCTTCCTTATAAATTCATGGTCAACTTGGGGCCATAAATAGTGTTGAGCATGGCCACTCCCTAAGAGGATTTAGGGAGATGACATATCATTCAGGGTGTACTCCATTGGCACCAAACTTTACTCACCTTCTCAAAGCATGTGAGAAGACTATAGTAGCAAACAAGTGGTGGGGAAACCACTTATTATATCATGTTTTGAGGCAGTCAGGAGACATACTGTGCTGGTTCCACATGTGGGACTATGATCCTCCTCCAGTATTACATATGGCAGGTTATGTATCCTTGGTTATGATCCCATACATTGATGATGCCCTTATTCTTATTGTGGGTATGATTGGAGGAAGGATGCAAGGATTGAATGTGCCCATTGTAAGTGAGATTCTCCATGTTTCTTATGCTTCATGTTTTATGGAGAACATTGGGAAAACCATGATTTCTACATTGGATCTTTTGCTTCCTTATAAGGTGAGTCATTGGAATCTCATGAGTACTTGGGAGGAGCATTTAATGAAGGGATTGAATGGGAGCCACTTGGTTTATGAGGAGATCTTATCACATGAAGGTGTAACCAAGGAAGGAGGAGAAGAGTTGCAACACTCACCTTTACAGTTGCAAGAGGGAAAGAAACATTTGGGAGGGGAGGACTGTAATATTCCCAAATAGCTTTAAGCTAGTTGGAATATTAAATTTTGTTTTTGCTTCTTAGTTAGAGGAATAAGAGGGTATGGAGATCCATAAATCTCCTTATTAGGAATAAAATCACTCCTAATGTGAATGGAGATCAACTTAATAGCTTGATTAAGCACCCTTGTGTGTGAAAAGGGGTTGAAGCATGTAGAATAGGTCAAATTTGACCAATTCAACAATGCTGGTATGGAAGGAGTGGCATTCATTGTGGGACAACACAATTTTGGAAGGAGAATCCATGCATGGAAGTAGTGGCTTTAACGAGTGGGGCCCAAGGCAAGGAAGCTCACCAAGCATATAAGGAAGGGGATGGCATGAGTGGATTATTATTTTGTTTATGGTTTGTATGACTATTTTATCTCTTTAGCTGTTTAGTGGAGGCTACAGTGCTGTTTAGCACAAGGGTGTTCCCGAGCGGGTGTTAGGGTCCCGTGATTTGGCAGATTGGCAAGCCAAGTGACAGGGTAACATCAAACCAACTTTAGAGCCCAAGGACCTAGCCTTCTTGGACTCAGAGAGGGCTCTCTCTATTTGTGCAAGGGATGTATAGTTGTTTGCTTCTTATGTTTTTTGATTTTAGGCTAGTTGTTAAGTAGGATTTTGGTTTGTTTTTAGGTTTTTGAGGGAGGAAATGATCAAAGTTTTAAAATAGATAAAAATGTTGTTAGATTAACTGGGCTATGGGGTCGAAAAGGTCAAGAAAGCCTTAG